>CABHPQ010125703.1:44453-60418 GCA_902168405.1 Peromyscus aztecus | reverse complement strand
TTTTTTTTTTTTTTTTTTTTTTTTTTTTTTTTTTTTTTTTTTTGAGTTGCCGTGGTCATGGTGTCTCTCACAGCAATAGAAACCCAAACTAAGACACTTCCCAAACAATATAGGCATTGCCAGTGCTCTTGCTTCCTTGCCAGAACTTGAAGGTAAGACCCTATTGCTGAAGGCACCACACCCCTTGGTCACAGGACTTGGAGAAATCAAACTGGTATTGACCTGGAAGCTTCCTTCTGGAGGACTGGCCCTCACAGGATAGAAGGTGCTATGCAAGCTGCCACAGGAAAAGAGTTATTAACAGTCCTACACAGCTATGAAGCCTGAGAACCGTGACAATGACCTGTAGACAAGAATTCCCTAACAGTGCAATAGTGGCAGTTATATCTTGGGGGTACCAACAGCTACCTAATTGGACTTAGCACTTGCTCACTAGGAGAGAAGTCATGCCTGGTGCTATAAACCTAGCTAAGTACCCCAGGCTGGAGAGGCTATACACCCTAGAGAAGAGCCTATTACTATCATTTTCCCAAATTAATATAATTTCCAAACTCTTTCTAAATACTTATCCTTGTAGATAGTTGCCATTTTCACCCCTCACCAAAGAAGCCACATTTTTGCAGCAAGCAGATGGAGGCTGTTACAGAGATTCACAACTGGTCACAGTTGTGGTTCACACTACAGAGGGTAGGTGACTATGGAGTGCTCAGCTTCAAATGGGACATGTTTAATACAACTCCTGCACCTAAGGCTCAGGAAATACTGTGAAAGGGGACGGAGAGGACCAGATGACAGAGAGGACTGCTGAGAGTGTCTTCTGGACATGATAACAGGATGCTGTGTTATGAACTTTGAGCAGCATGATTACCTGCATAAGGCTTGCATGAGACCATACCTGCTGACATGTCAGCATGGGTGGAGGAAGAGCTCACAAGGCCCCATCTCTAGATGAAAAGTTGTAGATTGTCAAGAGCCACTGATGGAGGGTTTTCCTCAGGAACAAACTCAGTGTTAGGTTGCCCAGCCCTATGAGATCAACCCTAAACACGTAAGGGCAACAATTAATTAGATTCATTAGGTTGTTTGTGCATTATATGTGTCTAATATCTATGTATAATATATATAATCAATAATAATTACAGAAGAAGAGGTCATGAATTTGAGAGAGGTAATTGGAGGTTGGGGGAGGGAGAGGTAGAAATTATGTAAGGACAGTGCACTTACGTATGAAATTCTTGAATTAAAATTAAAAAGTTTAAATTGAATACCTCTTTGGATTGAAAGTGAAAAAGTGAATAGTTGTAATTTGAAGAATTAAGAAAACTTGGTTTGAAAGAAGTCTGTTTAACTAGAGATGTCACATCAAGTCACATACATTAATGACTTTCAAAATACATTTTTTGAAACATGAATACAGAGATTCCTCTGCATGTATGTGTCTGTATCTCAAATAGAGGTTTTATGAAGTGTACTATGTTTTCCGATTTCTGTTTTCTTGTTTGTTTCATTTTAACAAGATGGCCTTATACCAAATTATTTTCATGATTCACTAGTGAATTATGATTTACGGTTTGAAAAACCGTGGTTGGTGTGAATTTTAGTGATTGTCAGGGACTGACTTCATCACCATCTCCAACGTACTTGGTAGAGATGATGATGACATTAACAGAGGCCCCAGACTGGTGCTGCTGCCATGACTTATAGATGCTGTGGAAACATCTGTGGAGATTGTAGAAAGGGAAAAGTCGGTGGAGACCGAGGATACTAATATTTAAAATTACTGTTTGGGGAATAATTCTGTGTGCCCAGTTAAAGTATGGGAAATGTGAAATGATGATCCGTGACGTTTGACAGTTCACAAAGAAGTATGTGATGTGTGTAGTTTGCTGTGAGGCGAAGGCTCGTTTGTCTCCGGGTGTGTGCTGGGAAACATCCAGCCATAGAGACGATGACCTCAGTTTCTGACTCTTCCAGCTCTGCCATCTGTAACTGGGAAGGCTCTTTCCATTTTCCTTCCCAGAGAGAAAATATATGCTCTCTGCTAGATTGTATTTTTGGCTCCAAGCTTCTACTTTGCTGTGGTTTTAGTTGTCACGTGTGTGTTAGGATTATTCTAATTTTAAGAGGCCCGTAGTGCTTAGAACCAAGAGTCTATACTAAACATTTTCTTCTAATAACATAGCTTCAAGTTGAATGAATGGAAGCAGCAAATATGGAAAGGGACACGTCTGAAGTTATGTTTACTATGTGTTATGAATATTAAAGTTCAGATTACTTGGAGTTTTGAAAGTACCTCAAAGATTATATCTTAAAAATTAATTTCAGAGGAAAATGAGGGTTGTCAGAATGATAACTGATAATTGATACAGTTAGCATTGCATTGGGTTCTGAATTAGTCTGTGGATTCCTGTGACATCTTTGTAAAAAGAAGTGAATTGAATAAAATTTCCAGGAATCAGAATGTTGATGCACACAAGTGTATTGGGCTCCAAGGATGGAAAATTTTTGTATTAAAACACAGAATATTATCCTCATTCCAGGTCACTTTGGTTCTCTGAAATCATCAGACTGAGCACACTATAATTAGAAAGGAATGCAAGTTGCACTTGTTAAACTTCATTGAGTAATTATATATTTGAGGAAGACAAACTGAAGATAACAGAAAATTTCCTGAATTCTGTCTCTTGAGTCATGTAATATGTTGGTTGTTCCTTCTCCCATTTCTTGTAAAAACTGGTTTTCTTAGTGATCACTCACTGCTTACGGCTTTCAGACTTGTCTTCACTCATATGCTTTTTATTTATACATTCAGTAATTATTTATGATTGCTTTCCAAGTGCCAGCTGCTAAGTATATTGGCAAATGAAACAGATGAGTTTGCCCGCATATAACATATATTCTAATTGGAGCTTGAGTTCTAGGAGCTGGAAGTAGCTCACATACACACAAAGGGCTGGAACCTTCTTAGGGAAGTGGGAGGAGGCTTTTCTGATGGGGTGAGATGTCGCCTCCAACAGGACATTGAGAAATTCAACTGGAGGGAAGTGGTGGTGGTGGTGGTGGTGGTGGTGGTGGTGGTGGTGGTGGTGGTAGTGGTGGTGGTAGTGGCGTTGTTGTTGCTGTTGGTGGTGGTGGTGGTGGTAGTGGCGTTGTTGTTGTTGTTGTTGTTGTTGGTGGCACGGAATGTAATTCAGCTAGAGGGAAAGCTATGAGAATGCCTGAAGGGGGATTGAAATGAGGCCGTTATGGCTGGGTTAGAGGATGGGAAAAAGTGGTTGGGGATGATGTCAGAGACGGGCAGAGGCAGTGATGCCAGTGATGGAGGGAATGTGGCTTTAAGCCAGGATGTTGTGGGCTGCCATTAAAAGTTTAAAGCAACTTAACATTTTAAAAGACCGTTGTGTTTGCCCTGGGTAGATCATGGAGGGTTTATAATAAAAGCAAAGGGCTGGAGAACTGCCTCAGCAGTTAAGAACACGTCATGCTCTTGCAGAGGACCTGAGTTTGGTTCCTAGCACCCACATGGCAGCTCACAACTGTCTGAAACTCCAATTCTAGGCTATCTGACTCCCTCTTCTGGCCTCTGTAGGCATCAGGCATGCACACAATGTGCATGTTTATATATGCAAGCAAAAACACTCATGAAACATAAGAATGCACACAGAGAAACAGGCTATTGCAATAATTCATGAAACTGGTACAGTCAGTGGAGAGAGGAAGAGAAGTGGACAGCTTTCAGTTATATTTTGGATTTAGAAATGATGTACTGTGTGTAGTGAATGAAGCAGGCAGAGTAAACCCTGACTCCTTGTTTGTGTTTGAGCAACTTGGAAGCCGGGTTTGGAGTTGTGGGAACTAAAAGAAGAACAGGGTTGGGTGTAATCTCTGTCTTGGAATTCCACACTGCTAGAAAAATGATTTATATCAGTCTGTAGTGTGATATTAGGGGATTCCCTCCAAAGAGGAAGCAAGTAGGTAGGCAAAGATGGGCATTAGCTTCGTCCCTTTGCTTCTTGTTTTAACCAGATTGAAGAACAGAAGCATGCCTGACGTGTTTTAGGTGTGTTCAGATGTGATGGTGACCTGCTGTTGAAAAGTCTCTTCACTGCGGTGTCAAACACTGGCACAAAATAGACACACTGCTCGGTGAACTGATCCAGGACAGACACAGTTGTAATAACCAGAAGCACTTTTCCCACAAAGAACATTGTCTTGGCACTCACAGAGTAACCTGTACTTAGGACGGGAACTGCCCCTTTCACCCTTTAGTCCTCTGTCGCTTTTCTCAGTGAAGACTTGAGGTTGTTTGAACTTAGATTCTCACAATCTGTTTTTATGATTGCTTACTCAGGGTTCAGTCCAACTGACTGTTTTGTGCTCTGTATTTCCAGCAAATGGGCAGCTGGATCCAGAGATGGATCAGGCTCAAGTTGGATCACTTAGGCATTGTTATAGATGGGGTTTGGCATGACCTTAGGAGTCTCTTAATGTCTAATTGTCTCCCAATTTTGGGGAGGGGGCAGCAGCTGCTAATGGTTAGTGTTTATTTCTTTTAATTTATTGGGTGCTGCAGAATGGTGAAAATCTGTCTGGACCATTTTGATTTCATTTGTTACTCAGATTGTACTTATAAGCCACTTCCTCTCACTTTGTTTGGTTCCCAGCGGTGTCATTTATATAGGAACACAGGACAAGTGCTTGCATCTTTCCTGTTACTTGCCCGCTTTGAGGTAGTGACTCAGTTCCCTTCTTCCTTCACAAGGGACAATTCTATCTTTGTCTTAAGTGCCGTTGAGGGGAGATGGACTTTTAGCCTCTGCAGTTCCATCCTTTCTCAGAATTCTCAGGAGACGTTTATTCCTGAGGGTCTTTGATGCTGTGACAAAATACTCAGGACTTATTTAGTGCATTTCCTTTTCCAGATTTGGAGTTAGCCATTTTTCCAAGAAGCTCTTGTTTCTTTTTGGTGAGAAATGGTATATTAAAACCCTAATTCTGGCACTAATTTTAGGTAAGAGAACCCATTAAGTCTTTCAAACTCTCGTGGTACATTTTGTCAAAATATGATGGCACTAACTGTTTTGAGCTTGTGGTAGTTTGAATAGGAATGGCCCTCATAGACTCATACATTTGAATGCTTGGTCATTATGGAGTGGCACTATTAGGAGATGTGTCCTTGTTGGAGTAGGTGTGGTCTTGTTGGAGGAAGTGTGTCTCTGGGGTGATCTTTGGAGTTTTAAAAGCTCAAGTCAGACCCAGTGGCCCTCCCTGCTGCCTCAGGATCCAGATGTAGAACTCTCAGCTCCCTCTCCAGCACCATGTCTCCTACATACCATCGTGCTTCCCATCATGATGACGATGGACTAAACCTCCAAACTATAAGCCAGCCCCAGCCAAATGTTTTCCTTTATAAGAGTTGTTATGGTTATGGTATCTTTTTTGCATGTAACATCTAAATTACATGTATTTCTAAGTTTGAGTTAGAAGTTGGGTATGTATGGACTCATGGTATATTAGAGACTGTAGACTTTGACTTCATGTCCTCTGTTTACTTTGATCTGAACTCCCGGTTCTCCTTTTCACCACCTTTAAATGTTTTAGGTAACTACTTGTAAGTAAAAAGGGTGTAGAAAAGGAAAAGACTCCAAACCAGTACTACTGTTGGTAAGGTCAGATTTCAGGCCTTAAGTTTTGAATAGAGTTTTAGCTTGCCTTTTCTTCTGTACAAAGATGTATATCTGTGTACACAGAAAATGTAAAGGACTTTAGAGTGCCTACATTTTCAACAGCCATAAAGATTGGACTACAGAGACTGAAGATATAGTATTGCTTTGAACAAAATTTGTAGTTCATGTGTTTTCCAAGAAATTAAAAAAAAGATTCTAAGGAATGGAATCCCTTAGAGAAGTGACCATGTGTGCTGTTGCTGTGCAGTTGGGTAGCACTGAGGGGTCAAGCAGAGCAATGGCTGTGCAGACTGTTGCAGAAAACAACCCCTGTCTACTCATGACACCTGGACACAGCACTGAGTCAGAAACAGGACCCTTTGAATGATGCGGGTACTTACTGTTGTCTGACTGTGAACTTGGCTTGATATGAAGGTTCTGTTAGAGGGTTGATCTTGGGTGTTATTTCAGTAATATATGAGTAGTTAACATTGGAGGTTTGGGGGAATAAATGAGGAGCAGTATGTATGAGTAGACCCAGGTTTGAAGTGTAAGGAATGTCTTTGGTGCACATTATGTGCTCCCTCGCTCTGGTAGATCCACAGGAACATCATGGTGGCTGTGGTAAGTTTCATATAGAAGCAGTCACCCCCCTCTTTTTTTGAGTCAATATCTCTGTAGCCAAGGCTGGCCTTGGACTTGCTGTGTAATGAGAATGACCCTCTGCTGGATTTACAGGGTGCATTTTCAAGTCTGTTTTGTCTATATTTTCTGGACTTAAAGATTTTGAAAAATTAGTAATCAAGAAAGTTACTGCAGTAAAATGCTTCAGGACAGGGAATATCCAGCTTCATGTAAGTTCCTTACAAGAAATTAAAAAGGAATAATGTCACTTTCCAGTTTATGGTAAGTAAAAAAATTCTCAGAAAACAAAAACCAGAGTTTGGGAAGGAAAGGATAGAGTAGAGTCAAATCTTTTCTCTTCTAGCTCCTTGTCTGGAAACTATAATTTTATAGAAATTTTGGGCAAAGAGCCCAATCTGAGAGGAAATAGATAGAACTGACAACAACACTTTTATTTAATTAAAATTTTCTTCTGTCATATCTGTTTTCTTAGGTGATTTAGGAACTTTGTAGTGGTAATAATTAACTTAGTCCCCAGAGTTTAATACATTTTCTAAAGGTAAATGCATTATGAGACTATGAGATTGCATTTGTTTTATCATTGGCACAGTGACAAGCGTGGTGCTTAAGAGCATCAGAGTCAGGTAGGTCTCAGTTCTAATAACCACAGCTCTTCTAACCAGGCCAGTTATTTTACTTTCCTGTCTTAGTATATTTGTAAAATGGTGGCTATAATAGTACCTTTTTGGGGGCTACAGGGCGATTAAATAAAGTGTAAGTTGTAAAGTGTATGTCTCTGAAGATAATTTCCAAAATGTTTAGAATGTGGTTCTAGTATTGCCAGCATCTTTAGGGTATTCATTACCCTCTGCTGTGGGATGTTCTGTATGTTAAATGTGCTGCTCTGATTGGTTAATAAATAAAACACTGATTTGGCCAGTAGCCAGGCAGGAAGTATAGGCAGGATAAGCAGAGAAGAGAATTCTGGGAACAGGAAGGCTGAGGTGGAGAGACACTGCCAGCCGCCGCCATGACAAGCGAGATGTAAGGTACTGGTAAGCCACGAGCCACGTGGCAACTTATAGACTAATAGATATGGGTTAATTTAATATAAAAGAACTAGATAACAAGAAGCCTGCTGCGGCCATACAGTTTGCAAATAATATAAGCGTCTGTGTGTTTATTTTATAAGTGGGCTGTCGGACTGCCGGGGCTTGGAGGGACCCGGAGAGAAAACTCCAGCTATAACCCTCTGAGGGCTTACAAGGACGACTTTCACTTGGGTACATAGAAGTCCAGAGATAAACATTTACTGAAGATTTATAAATTGTTTAGCTTCTGAAAAGAAAAAATGAGCAGAAAAAGATGACCCCTGGATTTTATTAGTTTGAGGAAAAATGTACTTCCTGTAGTTGACATAGAAAAGATATTTGATGTTGTAGATTCAAAGTCTTATTTATCACTCTGTGTAGCCTAGAGAATGTTTATTGTTAAGGCCTAACTTTGAGAATATTTTGATTTTTAAAGCATTGGTGGAGAACAAATCCAGGTTCTCAGAAGTGCTGTGCTGTAATGCCTGAACAGCATGTAACTACAGCCTCTAGCTTGGAGATATGCATTTGACTATTGTTCAAACGTGTCAAGCTGCAGAACTGAAGGAAAATGTACCCTTGACTAGGGAGCTGGAAGTGGCTGGATAGGAAGTCCTCCTCTATATATGTCTTCAAAAGCTGTAACTGAGACAAACAACTCAAGTAAAAAAACAAACAGAAAGATCTCTGTAGTTGGAGGTTTCTCTGGTCCCACCCGGCCCCACGGTCCTGTGTTTCTCTGGTCCTGCCAGGCCCCACCAGGCTCCACAGTCCTGCAGCCACTTATAAAATAATCACTCAGAGGCTTAATATTAATTGTAAATTCTATGGCCTATGGGTCAGGCTTCTTGCTAGCTGGCTCTTATAACTTAACTCAACCCATAACTGTTAATCTATGTATCACCAAATTTACCTGTGTCCCATTATATGTTGCTCCTTGGACAGCAGTTTGCTGTCTCCTCCCACTCTCCTTTTTCCTCTCACTACCTCTCTTGGATTTTCCCTCATGGCTCCGTCCTGCCCTGCCATAGGCCAATGCAGCTTTATTTACTAACTAACAGCATGTATTCACAGTGTACAGAAAGACATCCCACAGCAGATCTCAAATAAACAAGATTTCAGCTCAGAGCACTAGACAAACAAGAACAAACAAATCCCAAATTGGCAGACAGAAATAGATCATAAATAACAAGGTAGAAATGAGTGGAATAGAAATAGAAACTAAATACAAAATATCAGTGAAGAGCTGAATCTTTAAAAGGACAAAATTGCCAAACTCTCATCAAACTAAGAGAAAAAGAAAAGTCAAGTAAGGTGAGAAAGATGGGACATTTCCACCGACAGCACAGGAGTGCAAGGAGGTCATTGGAGGTCCTGGAAACCATATACAGCAAGCGCATAGACACCGCCCTAAAGTTCAGTCTCTAAGAAATGGGAAACCTGACCTGATCAGCAGGTAATAAGATCAGTAATAAAAAGACCTCAGTGACACAAAATCCAGACCTCACAGCTTCTCTGCTGTGTTCTGCTAACTTTGCCACTTCCCCTTAAGTTGCATCTAAAAGAATCAAGAGCAAAGGACTTGAAAAGACACTTCTCTAAAGAAAATGAACTAATGGCCCATGTTCTCCATGACATTATTATGAATTATCAGGAAATGGAACACAGAACCATTAAAGACTGATAAATCCTTTTAGGTTGGCTGTTTTTAAAAACCAGTGGTTGGAGAGATAGCTCAGTGGTTATGAGCACTTGCTACTCTTTTTTTCTTTTTCTTTTGTCCCTATATCTTTAATTGCAAATATTTGTTGCAAAGAGTTTGGTTTGAGGCCTTTGGTTTCTGCTACACCATCAGTACTGGGCCCTCACTGGGGATCTTCTTGGATTTTCTGTTGTTGCTCTGTGTCGTGGAGATCCTGAAGCTTTGGATCTGCAGGATGTGCCCCTTCATGTGCTCCAGCAGATCACAGATGGGGTGGATCAGCTCATAACCCTGACTCTGGGCCTGGGTAGTTGCAGGGTTGGTGAGCCCACCTGCCCTCCCCCATCCTCATCGCCAGAGTGAGCTCTCTTGCATTGCCCTAGCTAGTTCACCCTGTGCAGTGCTGAGCAAGGGGTGGACCAGTTCCCCTACTTTCATGTCCTCAGGGTTGGCTCTTCCCACACTTATACAATCAGGGCTAGCTCTACTGTGTTGCCCAGGCGAGGTATAGGGGCCACTCTCAGGACCTGCTCCTCCACCTGCCTCAGATGGCGAGGGAGGGGGCGTCTCTCCCTCTTGCATGCCGCCAAATGGCAGATGAGAGACGGTGCCAGATTTCCCAAGCTCATGTTTTTGGCTGGTTCACTCCCCCCACCCCCCAACAGCGTCAACTCTTCTGTGCTGCCCAGATGAGGTGCAGGGCCTGCTTTTCTCAGTGCTGCAGCTGGTAAAGGGGAGGGTCTATTGCCTGGCCTGTCGGAGGGAGGGGCAGGACTTGTTGCTCTTTGGTTTTTAGCACCCAGATGGCAGCTTATGACTACCTATACCTCGAGCTCCAGGGGATCTAACACCCTCTTGGCCTCTGAGGTCATCAGGCCTACATGTGGTGCCTGTACATAATGCAGGTGAAACACTCACACATATAAATTAAAAAACAAGCGCACCGTGGTGGTTTGAATAGGAATGGCCCCCATAGACTCATATGTTTGAATGCTTGGCCCATAGGGAATGGCACTATTAGGAAGTATGGCCTTGTTGGAGTAGGTGTGGTTTTGTTGGAGGAAGCATGTCACTGTGGGAGCGAGCTTTGAGGTCTCCTATGCTCAAACTTATTGGGGGACGATGGGGGTCCAGCCCTTTGATAGTTCCCTCCCAGGGTTCGGGAAGAATCTACAACCAGCTGATAATTAATCTTTGATGGAAAGAAATGAATCTATGTACACGAAACTCCTTAGGCCATATACTTCATTATTCTGTGTGAGTCCTCTCTCTACAAGCTTCTATTCTGCTCTCATGCCTAGCTCCTTTCTTGCCTGATTTCTCTCTACCTTTATCTACTGTTCCCTCTAAGTTCTATCTTAATTCTCTTGACTTAATTCTGCCTTATCTAGGTCCTTTTCATCTCGTTCTTACCCAACTAGTACTTCCCCGTCTGATTCTTCCTCATCTTCCATCTTGTCCACATGTTCTTTTTGGATAAAATTCTCCTTGTCCCCTCTCTCCATTCTCTGTCTCTCTGTCCTCTTTAGTCTCTCCGGAGTCCAGTTATAAACCCAAGCCGTAGCAGTCCCCTGGTCCAGCAAGGTCCACACAATTCCTGTGTGGTCATAAAGGCAGGTAAGAGTTTTCTCAGGCAGTGATTGTCAGGCTTCCAGGGTCAAACGGAGGGGTGATAAGAATCACATAGAGGGGCAGTAATTGTTAATTATCATTTGCAACCCACTAGGGAAGTGATTAATGAATTAACTAAAGGCTAAATTTGGGTAATATCTAAGAAGAGGATCTTATGTGCTCAACTGTAATCTTAAACGTGATTGGTAGAAAATGGTTAAAAATCTTTAAGTTGCTAGGTCAATGGGAGAAAATAAAACTGCCTTCTTTTTTCCTGTGGCTATCTGTTCAAGCTACCTGCCGTTTTTCTGCAGGGTGGGGGAAGTTGTATTCAGTCACTAGGCAACCTGTGTACAGCTAGATGCCTCTGGTGATAGTTGAATGGAGATCTGGAACTAGAGGTAAGATTTGGGAAAGGAGGAAGTTAAGCTTAATTGGCACATCCACCAGGCCTTCTGAAACAGGTAGTCTGGATGCGTAAGTCTGTTCTTAGAGAGTACAGAGGTAGCTCTGATAAGGTACTTCCCTCCACCTGGGGATGGATCTGGCCGGATGCTGCCAATGACGATAATTACAGGGAGGCTTGAACTGGGGTTCTGGCTGTGCATAGCTGTCAGCGCACAAGGTTATCTAGACATTCCTTTAGTAGAGGGAAAATGGTGCCCAATCAATGATGGAAAAGCTACAATAGCACACAAGAAACTCATAGTAGGAAACAGCTGATAATCAAAAGCCAAATATCAGCAAGGCTCCTTGAGCCTCAGCTGGACCTCTGGAAGGCCCTTGGCCTCTTCCAGGTATTGGCTTTGTCATAATCAACTGAAATCCTACTTTGTATATGTTTGCGGCTTGCAGCACAAGCTTTCCCGGTGTGGCATACAGTCTCCTGTTGCTGCCTGCAGATCATGATAAAGAACTCTCAGGTACCTCTCCAGCACCATGTCAGCCTGCACACTGCCATGTTTCCCACCATGGTAATGGACTAAACCTCTAAACTGTAAGCCACCCCAGTTGAATGTTTTTCTCTGTCAGAGTTGCTGTGGTCATGGTGTCTCTTAATAGCAATAAAAACCCTAAGACACAAACCAAACAAAAATTCAAGAAAAAAGCAAACAAAACAAAATAAAACAGAACTAAAACCCAAGACCAAACTCAGAAAATAGAGTGCCTGAAAGTCTTTCTAACATTGTGATACTTGTACACTGCTAATGGGAATGTGTTGTTCATAAACTAGGAGAGTTTCTCAAAGCAAATTGATCCAGAACTATAATATTTTCTAGGTTTGTATTTGAGTGAAATCATGCACTATTTATTATTTTCATGCTTGGCTTTTTCAGTTACTAATGGTGTCCAGTTTCATCCTTGTTTTTACAAATGACAGAATTCCATGTCTTTAGTGTGCACATCACTTTTCTTTATCTGTTCATCAATTAATGGATACTGTTTATTGATAATTGAGCATAGTGCTATAAAAATGAAATACAGAGCCAGGCGGTGGTGGCGCACGCCTTTAATCCCAGCACTCGGGAGGCAGAGCCAGGCGGATCTCTGTGAGTTCGAGGCCAGCCTGGGCTACTAAGTGAGTTCCAGGAAAGGCGCAAAGCTACACAGGGAAACCCTGTCTCGAAAAACCAAAAAAAAAAAAAAAAAAAAAAAAAAAAAAAGAAATACAGAATACTGATTTTGTTTCCCTTGTGTATATACTCAGTAGTGGGGTTGCTAGATCATGTTTGCTAAGACCCTTTGTTGCTATATTCTCTATTTCACTTTTTTTTAAATTAACAGATAGCAAAGAGGGAAGTGATAGTGGTTCATGATTTGGGTACTTTGCCAGAATACTTTTTGGTTTTTAAATTGAGATCATTTTTACCTGTTATCTTTTAGAAATTAAAATAAAAGTAAAATCCTAGCTGTGTCTGATAGAACAAAACACTGAAAGATAAATTGCCCCCAAGACATTACTCCAAGAAAATTGGAGCATTCTAAATGTAACCTTATTTGTGTAAGTATAAAATAGCAGAATACTCTGTCCTACAGAAATTCAGTTTAGTGACCGTATAGTCTATTCAAAGTAGAGATAAACTGGTTGGATTGATGATAGGCTCTCTTGTGATACACAGGATGTCCACCTTAGAAATGTATCTCACACTTTGTGCCTGGATTAATAAAAATGATTGTCTGCATTGTATTTAATAGTTTGTTGTTGGATTTTCTTTTACTCTAACTCCATGTTGGAATGCCAAAATATTGTTGGTTGTTTTTGCTCTTTTTGAGGGTCTACCACCCAGCTCCCAAATAAGTCACATACAGAGGCTTATTCTTAATTATAAATGTCCAGCCTTAGTTTGATTTGTTTCTAGCCCACTTTTCTTAAATTATCTCATTTACCTTTTGCCTCTAGGCTTTTTCCTTTTCTTACTTCTGTAAATCTTATTTCACTCTTACTCTGTGGCTGGCTGTGTGGCTGAGTGGCTGACCCTAGCATCCTCCTCTCCTTGTTTTCTTGCTCTTTCTTCTCCTCCTAGATTTCTCCTATTTACTCTCTCTGTCTGCCAGCCCCACCTATCATTCCTTTCTCCTGCCTCACTATTGGCTGTTCAGCTCTTTATTAGACCATCAGGTATTTTAGACAGGCACAGTAACACAGCTTCACAGAGTTAAACAAATGCAACATAAACGAATGCAACATGTCTTTGTATCATTAAACAAATGTTCCACAGCATAAACAAATGTAACACATTTTAAAATAATATTCTACAAATTTCCTAACACCTACAGTCTTACCATTGGAGTATTGCTTCGAGTTCAAGGCCATCCTGGTATACACAGCAAGTTCCAGGCCATCCAAAGGCCTTATAGTGAGATCCTGTTTTAAAAAAGAAACCTAGTCAAAACAAAGTGTATTTTTTTTTAAACAAAGATTTATTTATTTATTACACATACAGTGTTCTGTCTACATGGCAGAAGAGGGCACCAGATCTCATTATAGATGGTTGTGAGCCACCATGTGGTTGCTGGGGATTGAACTCGGGACCTCTGGAAGAACAGCCAGTGCTCTTAACCTCTGAGCCACCTCTCCAGCCCAACAAAGTGTATTTTAAAAGCATGAAAAAGCAGAAAGGGGATTCTTCCCCATTGCCAAAACCTGTTACCCAGGATCCTAAAACGTTCATGTGCTACAGATATTTGAGTTCCTGTTGTGTCTCAGGTGTGGCTTTGATGTGGAGTGTAGTAGTGAACAGAGCGGTCTCCAGTGATGTGTAGGCATCACTGCCTGGGGTTTGCATGTGGAAATGTCCTGCATGGGCTCATGTGCTTGGACTTTTAGCTCCTGGCTGGTGGTACTGTTTGGAAGGTTGTAAAACTTTAGGAAATAGAGTTACTGGAAGGAATGGGTTGCTGAGAGGGGCTGAAGGTTTAAGTAGCCTATCCCTTCCCCTTCCCTGATTTCTAACTGCCATGCAGTGTGACCAGCCTGCTTTCTGCTTTTGCTGCCCTTCCTGCACTGTGATGGGTTCATCTGCTTCAACTGTAAGCCAGAATGAACTTTTTAAAAAATAATCATTGTCAGGTGTTTTGTCAAACTAGTAAGGATGACTGATGCAGCCCCTCCCAGCATAGATTGTCACAATCCAGATACATCCACATTCAAAAAAAGAAAAGTCATTTAGTTTTGTACACCTTATATTGTCATATTCACCCATTTCTCTTTGAAGTGTATTGTGAATTTGCTTCATATAAGTGTTTTTCATTTTACTTTCTTTAGGTCAGTGTTTTCTATAGCATGATTTCAGTGTCGTATTAGTGAACAGGAATTTCATATTAACAAATATTCTATATCAAGATATTTTATTTACTTCTAGATTTGTTGCAAATACATTATTTCTTGTTATTCTTCTAGATTTGTTGCAAATACATTATTGTATTTCTTGTTATTTCTAAGAATACACTATTAATTCTTGCCATTTTCACTAAAAACCTTTCTACCTATGAAAATGAAAACTTTCAATATGGGTTTTTATATACAGAGAGTGACCTTATTTATACCTATCCCTCAGTTTCAAAAATCTGTTCCTGGTCAGTCCTGTGTATAATGTATTCTCCTATGCATATTTTATACTTCATTGTTTTGAAGTAGTCTGAGGGTTCATAATCTTTACTATTTCAGTGTGTGGTAAGAATGTTGAACAGTTTATCACCACTATTATGTGGCACTATTAGTGTAAACTAATCTTGAAATTATAAAATAGTTTACACTACTAGTGTAAACTAATCTTGAAATTATAAAACATGAAGAATTTGGAGAAAATGGACTGTTTATGCAGAATTCTCCCATCTCCCATACAATACTTAGGAAACTATATTGAGCTCTAAGAGAAAATCATAACAGAAATTCGTACATTTAACAGAAGTAACAAAAATGAGACTTACAAAGTTATGATTTGATAAGAATGTTGAGGTGGCATTTAAAAATTGAATTGTTTGAGAATTTGGATGTCATTGAAGAGAATAACGAGAACCGCAGTGTTTCATAGTATGGGTGAAGGCTGCCTTTAAGCTGGTGTAGAGGATGTGCTCTTCCCTACCTGAAGAGATAGTGAAATGACAGCTATCTTGGTTTGTGTGACTGTATGATAAAGGAGTGTAGACTTCATTATTGATAAACAACAACAATTTATTTTTTCACAGTTGCAAAGGCAGGAAAATCAAAAGTTGAGATTCTGTTGTTCAGTAAGGTCTCTTGTCAGTTTCCAAAATGGTATCCTATTGCTACATTCTCTGAAGAGGAGGGATGCTGTCTTCATAGGGCCAAAAGCGGAAAACTATGTGCTCTGTGAAACCTTTTCTGGGTCTCAGTTCCACTCATGAGGGGAGGGGCTCTTAGGACCTAATTACCTGCTGTAGGTGTCACCTTACTTCTGCCCGCCACACTTCCTGTCCCCATGCTAGGGACTGATCCTAGGACCTTGTGTGCCAGGAGAGCTCTTTACCACTGAATGATGGATGCCCTTGGTTCTCTTTACTTTAGCTTTGAGAGTGGGTCTCACTAATTTGCCTGGACTCTTGTTGAACTCTTTCTTCAGTCCAGACTGCCTTTGAACTTGCGCTTCCTCTACCTCAGCCTCCCAAATAGATGGAATTGTAAACCTTTGTCACTAGGCCCAGCAGGCACAGTCACTTACTAAGTTTTGTTGGCTGTTTGTTTTCAACATGTCTGTTTATTGTTGAGAAGCCACACTCAGACTATAGCAGTGAGAAAACCAGATTGTA
>CABHPQ010125703.1:0-28681 GCA_902168405.1 Peromyscus aztecus | reverse complement strand
GGGGGAGAGGGGGGGGAGAGAGAGAGAGAGCACAGAGCTGCCCAAATGGCACTTATATAGGGATCAGGCTGGGGGGAAGGGAAGTGGAAGCCCCGCCCCTGGGAGGGATGGGTTTAGGGTGGGGAGGTGGCTGAGAAGTGCTGGGAGGAGCCACAGGTACTGAGGGATGCTGGGAGAACTGGGAGGAGCCACGTGTCTCTGCTCTGTGAGTGTTAGTGCAGTACCTGCTGAGGCCAGAAAATGTTGTTCACAGGTTGCATGCTGGGAACTAAACTGAGGTCCTCTGTAAGAGCAGTGCACGTTCCCATATGAGATCTTTCTTTTGTCCTTTTATAAAATTTATGTTTATTTGTTGTGTGTGTTATGATTGTGGGTAGGTTTTCCATGTGCACATGTAAAGGTCAGAGGAGAACTTGCAAGAGTTGGGGGTTTAGTGCCGGCCATCAGTCTTGGAGGTAAAAACCTTTGCCTGCCGAGTCACCTCGTTGGCCCTGTAGGACTTTTCTTATATTCTGTCTATCTGACACTGATAGCTGATAAAGTAGCCACCCTTTGATAGTGGCCTTTACTAGATGCACTCTGTAAGCAAGCTGTCCTCTAAACAAACTGCGTTTTTTCTAGGTGTTTTACCCATGCATGTTTATTTTTAAAGCATCTTCTCTTTGCCACCCAGGGATTGGAATAATTAAAACTTTTTTTTCTTTTTAGATTTATTTATTATATTTTACGTGTATGGGTGTTTTTGCAGACTATCTCTTCACTATATTCGTGCGTGGTGCCTGTGGAGGCCAGAAGAGGGTGTCAGATCCCATAAAGCTGAAGTCACAGATGGTTGTAAAGCTACCATGTGGGTGTTGGGTGTTAAACTTGGGTCCTCTGGAAGAGCAGCCAATTTTCTTAACCACCGAGCCATCGCTCCAGCCTCTGTAATAATTTTTAAAATTGTTTTGCTTAGTTTAAATCCTTTCTACTACATTCTCTCGGATTGTCCTCCTTGAGCTTGACTTACATAGAAGTGTGTGCAGCACAGTCTCTGCTGTTTTGTAGTTGTAATCCTTCTGTGTTTCCTGTGATTTTGAATACTCTCTTTTAGATAAGTGTAGGCAGAAGTTTCTGTCCTGGAAGCCGCTCCCAAGTAACCATACAGAGGCTTAATATTAATTATAAGTGCTCAGCCAATAGCTCAGGCTTGTTATTAGCTAACTCTTACATTTATGTGGTTTGGTACCTTTTCTCAGTACAGCATGTCCATTTTGCTTCTCTGCATCTGCTTGATACTCCTCTGACTTGACCCTTCTTCCCAACATTCTGTTTGACTCTCCCCCAACCTTTTCCTGTTCAGCTGTTGACGAATCACCTTCTTTAATAAACCAAACATAGCAGCATATATTTACACAGTGTAAAGGAATATTCCACAGATAAGATATTTTATAAAACCAGTGTATGTAGCATATCTTTAACAATCAATAATTGTAATAGAGTTCATTGTTTGCTTCTAAGTTTTTCTGTGAATGACTTGGGTGTAAGCACAGCTTATTCATCTCTGTAAGATTTAAACTGTCAGTTCAGAAATACTCTAAATTGTTAATGATATTGATTGAATATATGCTGTTTGTGTAAGTAATTTATTCTCAAGAATGGTACAAACAACAACATGAAAGAAAAAATATGCCATTTGACTTCGTTGAAATATATATAATTTTGAAGCTGAGCATTAATAGTGAATGAAAAATTCTTTGGAACCATTATATTTAAAATGTTTTTGTTAAAGGAAACTAACTCCATTTGTTTCTAATATTAAGTAGTAAATGCTTTGCCAAAATGAAGCATTATTTTTGTTGGGAATCACTCAAAACACTTGGGCCTCCTCTGGCTTGTAATCTTGTTAAATTTTCATCCATGAAGTAAAACCTAATACGCAGTTGCTGGGCTCTAGCTACAGACGATTCAATGTAAATAGAAGTTAACTCATTAAATTTATTTATTGAAACATGAAATATTGAGAATACTTTATATTAGGATTAAGAAAAAAACTTTCTTTGCAAATGAACCATAACTGTCTTTCTCTTCAGTCCCTACGTGGTGAAGTATTATGGCAGTTACTTCAAGAACACAGACCTGTGGATTGTCATGGAGTACTGTGGGGCTGGCTCTGTCTCAGACATCATTAGGTTACGGAACAAGACAGTAAGTATTCAAAACTGTTTCCATAATCTCATTTAAAGGTTCCACTTTAGAATGTGACTAGTATTTCGTTACAAAGAAAACAGTGGAAAAAAAGGAGTTGAGAATCGGCATGCATCTTTATAAGGCAGATTGAGTCACCTGGTGACCTCTCAGGTACTGGGGAACTGCCAGTCCTTTGAGAGTCAGAATATGCGTAGTAATCTAAGTTCAGTAAATGATGCTGGAATTCTATTTAAACTTTATAACATTCATTACATTTCCTCATCTTAATTTTTCTGTATTACCATTTTTAGCTGGTAAATAGATCAAGTTACATTTCTGAATTTTTGAAAATAACTGAATTTTTTTTGTTTTTCAAATGTCCAACAGGTGTGTGGAAATGAAAGTGCTAGATTACACACACACACACACACACACACACACACACACACACACACACGAAGTGAATTTACTGAAGTGTACTACTTAATAAAACCTAACATCTAAGGCTCAGTGATCTTTTAATGTGGGTGGCTAAGAAGAATTATCAGTGAAATGATTTGGAATTCTGTAGAACAGTACTTTAGTTTCTATATGAAGTCAAACATGTCTTGGTAAAATAAATTCAGAAAAAGTACATAACTACTTGAATCAATTTGTGGTTAACCAGAGTCATTTTAAAATTCTGATTGGTGAAATACTGGGACGTTTATTCTAATTTTTTTCTGTGGAGAAAAATAAATAGGATTTCTTTAAAAGGAAGTGAAACAGAAGTTTAAATAATCCTTGTTTTGACAGAGGATTAAATCATCTGTGACATTTTAATTAAGTATCTTAGAATTTCTATTGTTCTTAACTAGCATTTATGTAAATCATATGATTTTTGAGTGGCAGAATAATTGAAATAATTACACCCTAGTTAGAAGAGTGTTAGAAAGTCATTTCAGGGCTAACCTCACTCCATTTGGTTTTTAAAATGATCACATAAGAGATGGAGTAGAAGCATGTGAAATAGAAAATTTTAAACATCTATTTTCATGGTTTTAAAGTATTAATGTTACTATTTTGAATACAGAGTAGGTAGTTGATTCAAGAAGTTTCTTCCTTGTACCAATCATTACGAGCTGTGAAAGTACAGTTCTTATAGATAGACATGGCTATGACCACAATCTTGAAGAATTAATTGGCTTCACCACTTAGCCTCTGAGGGGTTCTGCCCCTTCATATCCTTTGTAAGGAGTCAGTCCCCTGGCATGTTGGGATCCCTGCATTAGGAACAGCCCAGTCACTATTTTCACAGAGTAGTTAACATCTATTCATGAAAAAGACTAGAATGGTACAGGAGATAGATGTGGCCTGTGGGGGTTGTCTGTGCTTCTTGCCTCGTTTGGCAGTTTGTGTCAGTTTTCAAGAGCATTAGTAGACTTGCTGTCTGGTACAAGACCATCTCCCCATTTATTATCTAAAAGGACTAACCTTGTTGGGGACTAGTAATAGAAGGATAGGTTTCATTTCTTTTTGGGGTTTTGGGAATTGAACCTAGCCCCCCATCAGATTCACTCTAGTGGTTGTTTTCATGGTCATAAAACAGTGCTTTTCATGGCCACTTTAGGATTTATGTGCTCTGTTGTTTTTGTTATATGCTTTGTTGTTTAATTCTGTGTGCACATTATCTATCTATCATCTGTCTGTCTATCTATCTATCTATCTATCTATCTATCTATCTATCTATCTATCTATATCTCTCTATCCATCCACACATATATCTATCAGTACATAAACACTTGGCATTTTTATTTACACTGGCAATGCTTATAATTATCCATGAAGTTTTGCTTTAATTGCTTTTTTATGTCTCTCCACATTTCCCAGTTGCATGCAGAATCAACTTTTTTTAAATGTGTAAGATGGTGATTAAAGTTTTTTGAGATGTATTTTACTTTTTTAAAAATATGAATTGCTTTTATTTTTTTCTATGGTACTGGTGATCGAATGCAAGTGAGTCTTGCATGCTATATAAGTTCTCCACCACTGAGCTGTACCCAGAGCCCTCTCTTTGGTTTTGTAAATCTTGGTTGACAGTTTCTTTAGTAGTGGAAGATGCCATCTCATGACTGTCTAGCTCCTTTGTCTCTTCTAGTAAGTTTTGTGGTTGTTTCTTTGAAGATAATCTGTTACTATTTTTAGGATTTAACCTTTGGATTTCAGAAGCTTTGCTTTGATGTACCTAGAATAGGCTTTTAACATCTTTAAAGGTGTTTGTGACTTGTTTGGATGAGTCTCATGTGTATAATGTTCTGGACTTTGTCCCTTGCTTTGATGTACCTAGAATAGGCTTTTAATATCTTTAAAGGTGTTTGTGACTTGTTCGGATGAGTCTCATGTGTATAATGTTCTGGACTTTGTCCCTTGCTTTGATGTACCTAGAATAGGCTTTTAACATCTTTAAAGGTGTTTGTGACTTGTTCGGATGAGTCTCATGTGTATAATGTTCTGGACTTTGTCCCTTGCTTTGATGTACCTAGAACAGTGGTTCTCCTCCTTTCTTCCCCGTCTCACCCTGTGGTGAGTGCTTCTGGGATCCTTTCTTTTTTTCTCGATTTTCATCATTTTGGTCTGTGTCTTATTATCTTTGAAATAGTGTCTCTAATTCTAGCACTCGAGAGGCAGAAGCAGGCTGTGTGAATTCTTGAACTCCTTGAGTTCAAGGCTAACATGGTCTACATACTTAATTCTAGGTCAGCCAGGGCTATGTAGTGAGATTCTGTCTTTAAAAAAAAATGGAGCTGAGGGATGTAGCTTGGTAGGGTGCTTGACCAGCATGCATGAAGCCATCAGTTTAATCCTTGTAATAGCAACAGTAACAAAAATAAAAATAAAAATAGAGATGATTTGAATCTCTGAATATTGATGTCTTCTTCCACCAGAGGCTTTTTGCTTGATTCTGTCAGGTAGCAATTCTGGACCACATTAATCCAGTCTGGATCAGAGATAATTTGAATCTGGCCTGCTTTTATAGGATGTAGAGCATATTGGTCTTTCTTGTCAGACTTTCTTTGGACCTCCAGCCCACAAGTAATGCATGGAACCTTATTATTAATTATGAAAGCTTGGCCTTTAGCTTAGACTTGTTCCCAACTAGCTCTTATAACTTAAATGAACCTTTTCTGTCACTCCCACATGGTTCTTTACCTCTCCTCCATTCTGTATATCTGACTTACTGGCATCTCTTGTGCATCTAGATTCATCTCCAGTTCTTCTCTCTCCCTGGGAGTTCCGCCTGTTCTCTTCTGTCTACTTATTGGCCAGTCAGCTCTTTATTAAACCAATCAGAAGTTGCCTTTCACACAGTGTAATCAAATATCCTGCAATAGTAGGGCTAAATGACTCCTTGGAAAGTCCTAATGTTGATCCTCCTCATTCAGAATTTGTTCTTTGTTTTGGCCTCTTGGACTTTATTCCTTAATTTATAGGTATCTTTTGAGAAAAGCCAACTTTGTTCAGCTTATATCTCTAGTTTTCTTTCCTCATTTTTGGCTTAGAAAGAAGATGGTGCTTCTGTGTCATAGAATATTATTTTAAGATGTGTTACATTTGTTTATGTCGTGGAACATTTGTTTAATGATGCAAAGATGTGCTGCATTCTTTTATGTTGCATTTGTTTAACTCTGTGAAGCTGTGTTACTGTGCCTGTCTAAAACACTTGATTGGTCTAATAAAGAGCTGAACCGCCAATAGCAAGGCAGGAGTAAGGATAGGGGGAGCTGGCAGGCAGAGAGGATATATAGGAGGAGAAATCTGGGAAGAAAGGATCTAGGAGTGAGAGAAGGAGGAGGACTCCAGGGGCCAGCCACCCAGCCACACAGCAAGCCATGGAGTAAGAAGTAAAGAAAGGTATATAGGATAAAGATAGAAGCCCAGAGGCAAAAGGTAGACTGGATAATTTAAGAAAAGCTGACTAGAAATAAGCCAAGCTAAGGCTGGGCATTTATAAGTAATAATAAATCTCCATGTGTTTATTTGGGAGCTGGGTGGTGGGCCCCCAAAGAGCCAAAAGAGTAAAACAACAACAGCAACTTCAACAACTACACTTCTGTACCTGACTGGTCACACACAGTCTTGTCCTGGTCACACACAGCCTTGTCCTGGTCACACACAGCCTTGTCCTGGTCACACACAGTCTTGTCTTGGTCACACACAGCCTCCTTGTCCAGGTGGTTAGCTCTTTCAGTAGCAGAATGCTGTGGAGCATCTGGCACACTGTTGGCACAGCAGAACCCTTTCCCACTGGCTCCTCCGGGTTTGCTCTAGCAGCCTCTAACTTATCTGCTGTTCATTCTGTGTGTCATTTGGGGAAGGGCTCCATTTTTTCTTGTGTAGAAATCTATTTCTCGTGAGACAGTTACGTATCCTTTCCACTTGACTACTAAACCTACTCTGCCAAAACTGAATTTGCGTGGCTCTGTATTTAGTCTCTCTGTTCTAGTTAGTCTATGAACTAGACTATTTTTGTAGTAAAAGCAAACTTTTAAATCTGTGGCACACTTGATACCTGGAATGCAATTTCCCTTAATTCTCCTCTTTCCCCTTGATCTCCCACATGGTGCTAAGAAGAAGTTGTCAAGTTCCACAAAAGGTCTTGCTGTTTTTATATTTGGAATTGTATTTAACTTGTAATTTGGGTCAATTGACATTTTATCATTCATAGTTATAGAATGTCTTTATTTTATTTTATTTTTTTACCTTTCTGGAGCTTTACTGGGAGAGAGGGAGAGGGAGGGAGGGAGGGAGGGAGGAGGAGGGGGGGGAGAGACTGCACGGAGGAAAGAGAATACGGAAAGAGAGGGCACAGAGAGGGCCCACCCGCTTTTTAGGCTGGGATGCCATCGCAGGCTGGTGACGTAATCAAGGACATAATCCTTACATCCCAGACTTTTGCTTATTATAAAAAAAAAAACAAAACAAGTAGATGGGAATAGGGGCGTCATTCCTCTCAAAAGCTGCTTCCAGCTGACTTTTGGACGTTGGTTAATATGTTTCAAAATCCATCTGAACAGGCCAGATCTACCTCAGATAAATGCCAACATAAAATAATAATGATTCTTTTCTCTAAGTTTTTTTCTGTGTCACCAGCATCTTGTCAAACAGAAGGTTCCCAGCCACAGCCAAGAGGGATGCATGTCTCCAGAGCAAACAGATGACAGACAGCATCCCACAACGCCTGTCTACCTCAGAAGACTCCCCTTCTCCATTCCCCAAAGATAGAATGTCTTTATAATCAGTTCTCAGAAGAGTAACTTCTCTGCTCATGTCTTTCAATGCCCATCTAGGTCATTTTGAAAAACCCTGTACATTTTAAACTGCTTTGTTTCTAGGGGCTTTGCCATCTCTCTCCCCCACTGTCATGAATGGTGCTTTTTTTCTGCTTCTACTTTTTAGTTGGTTACATAATAATTTTTGCATATTATTATTATTCATGATTGCATACTCAGACCACTTTGCATTTGTTCTATCCCTGAGCCTGTTGCTTGATTTTTACCAATTATTTATTTACTTTCTACCAGATACCCTTCTTGTAATTGAACTAATAAGGTCCTGTTTGATTCTTTGTATTGGTTCTTGTCCAAAGCACTAGTCCTTCCTTTTTTATCTTTTCTTTTTTAAAAAAAATTTATTATATATATTTTTGTTTTCATCATACATTTTATATACACATATGTTATGTGATCCCATGAAAGTCTGTTAAAGATGAACAAGAATTTATTAAGATATAAAATGGGGATAATACACTCATGGATACAGAACAAAGTAAACCGCTGTCATTGTCCTCCATTCTGTCCAGGGGTGAAGGGAACCAACTGTCTGGTCTCCAACTGCCCAAGAGAGAGCTAGCGTGCCCCCTCCTCAGTTTTAACTAGTCACATACCCAGAAAGGGCCATGCCCATCAGGCCAGATAGCCCAAAGGCTGGCTGAATGGAATGAATTTCCACAACCCTTCCCCTCTTTTGGGTTCTAACCCAGATAAATGGGTTCTAACACATAGCTATATACAATAAGAACAATTATCAAGTATTGTTCAGAATAAAGAAAGGACAATAACATAAACAAAAATGGAATTACAATCAATAAGAACAACATCAAGCAAGAAGCACATACTAAATGTCCAGGCCAAAGGTAATTGGCAAGTTACAGAAATTACTCCAATAACTGTCCTATCCTGAAAAATCTAAATCTTGTACCTGATATGCTCTTAGCTAAAATATGAGAGGATTCTAACTGTAACTATTTAGTCTTTAACCCCATCAAAGACCTGAGATGGAAAATAATATTACCTGAGTAAATAGGAAGCGCAAACAAGCAATTGCTGAAAATGACAAGAAATGACAGAAACAGTTGGCTGCCTCGACAGTCACCCAATGTTTCTCTGCAACGTTGGGGCATCCACTATTGGTTACAGACCTAGAATATCTGACAGACCATTTTCAGAATCAGAATATTTTGAAAGACCATCTTACCCTGTCTTGGCAAGGTTCAGCAGTCGCTTTTCCTTGTGTCCTGCTCGTCTGGATTGGACAGCGTGCTTACTGTCAGCAGTCAAGGCAAGGGCAGTTCTTTGCCCAAGAGGTCATTTTTGTCAAGAAGACACACTCCATATGGAGTGTCTTTGATGCCCATCATCTTCTCGGGAGTAGATCAGTGGGGCCAGAAGCAATCGTGTCTCACGTCAACAGAATTCTAAGTTATTAAACATTTAAATGCCATATTCTCTGGGTCTTTGAAGTGTTTGAAGATTACCTATCCATCTGAAATATATCTCTGTTTCTCTAGAAAAACCTAACTAACATGGCTATAAGTTTGACAATCATGGGTGACTATTAACCTGTAATTCTTAATAATCTATGTAGCTTAAAGACTAAAGCTTCACATTATAAAAATAAACAATCTTTAAACAGATGTACAGTATAAGGACAATGACCTCAAATTTGATAATATACAAAAATATCTTAATCAGACATAGAAATGTATAGTGCAATATGAAAAAAATCCTTAATTTGTATCATTATACAGAATATCCTAAACAGAAGTAGAACATACATACAGTATGACAAATAAAATTTTACATTTGTATCAATATGCAAAAATATTTTAAACAGAAGTAGGAACATATGTATAATATGACAAATATGGTTTTGAATTTGTATCAGTATACAAATAATTTTAAACAGGAATACAAAAATAATTTTATGTTTGTATTAATATACAAGAATCCATACTAATACAAATTATGTAAAACTGATAGTTGTTAATTTAGTTTACATGTAGATACAATAATCTACTTTATTTCCTATCCTACCTGTCCCCCTTTTTTCTATTCCAAATGAGATTCCTGATCTAACTTTATTGTTCTGCCCCCAACCCTATAACAGCTTTTAACTAACTCCTAGCAGATGACGATTATGGATAACCCTGAGAAAACAAAAACCTCTTGGGAGAGGAGGGTGTCATTTTCTTAGAATTGTTTCCTGCTGTTGGGGGCAATGGTATCTCTGTGGGATCCTGTACAAAACTAGAACAATGGTTAAGTCTTATGAGGACTAGCTGTAACAATTGTAGCCAGTCTCAGAGTAAAGTAAAGCTTATCTGAAGTTCTGGCTAGAGATGTAAGATGGTGGACCATCTCAGCTAGCCACCTTGGAACCGTCCTGAGCAGTTTGCTGTCCAAAGCTGATCTTTAAGTGATGTTTAACGGCTCAGTGGCATCATTATGAACCAGGTAGAATTGTTGTTGTGGGCCCCATCTTCCTTCTGGAGACTTCAGAGTGATATCTGTTAGGAAAAATTTATTGTTCCCTGTGGAAAACTTAAACATTATTAATATCAAGACAGAAAGTGTAAATTTTAAGATAGTAATATATCTAAAAAAAGGTTCTAAAGAATCAAAAATAAGTATGAGGAGAAAGAGATTTGTAACAACAATAGTCCCTAGATTTTGGTTTTCTTCTGTCCCACACCAGGTGGCTCTTCTGATATGAGACAGAAACTCTAATAAATTTGTCTTTTAACAATATGCTTGGATTTAGAAAAGGAGAAAGCCATGCTCCATCTCCAAAGCCAGCTGTAATTTTTAAGTGAGTTGGGACTATAACTTTTCTGAGAAGTAAAGAGATATTAATGTTTAGGTAGTGAGATTTTACACTGTACCATTAGTCAGATTTTTCTTTGCTTGATAATTTTTTTTTCTGAATAGCTTTCCCTTCTTCCTTAGACATCTAAATGTCCAAGATCTTTTGACTTTTTGAAAATGGGTATTTCTATTTTCCTGTAAAGACAAAAATAGAAATCTGCCCTGACTCTTATTTGGTGGGTCTTCCTTTTGACTTGTAGAATTGTCACATTGGTGGATGAGCTATCTCTTCTCCTTATTAAGAGATCTCTCCTGTTCAAATAGAACCTATATTAATTTTGATGGTATCCATAGCTTTTCTTTTCTCATGGAAACAAAAGCGAAACCCCTTCTCCAATGTAGCACATATCTTGGTTTTCATTCTGAGGTCAACACAACTTTGAAGTATACTGGTTGATTTCACTCAGTAGTTTTTTTTCTATTATCCAATGTCTTTCTGCTGCTGTTGTTCCTTTTCTTGTTAGCATTAAGAAAATTCAAGGTTAATAAGGCATTATGCAATTTGTCTCTAGGTGTCTTAGTTCTCCCTTTTAGTTTATTAAGCATTTTCTTTAAAGTGCAATTAGATCTTTCTACAACCGCTTGTCCTAAATGATTGTGTGGTATGCCTGTAATATGCTTTATATTATAATATGTAAAAAACTGTTTCATTTTACTAGACATATATACTGGAGCATTGTCAGTCTTAATTTGTGCAGGTATACCCATGATGGCCATGACTTCTAATAGGTGTGTAATGGAAGAATCAGCCTTTTCAGAACTCAAAGCAGGTGCCCATTGAAATCCTGAAAAACGTATCTATTGTATGGTGTATTTTAATTTTCCAAATTCTGCAAAATGAAACACATCCATTTGCCAAATTTCATTTCTTTGTATAACTTTAGAGTTACTTCCTACAGGTAATGGAGTTTGGTTATAGAAGGAACAAGTAGGACTTTTTTCACAGTTTCCTTGGCATGTTGCCAAGTGATGGAAAAATCCTTTTTCACATTTTTGCTATTGATGTGGTATTTTTTTTTTAATGAAATTCTGAGGCCTCCAGCACATTTCTTATTAATAACTGATTAATTTCATCATTATCCTGTGCTAGAGGGCCTGACAGACCCATAAGGAATCTGATGTGTAATTAATATATATATATGAGATGATTCCTATTTCTGTTTCCTGCAGTTGTATAAATAACAAAGTTAATTCTTTTTTATTAGGAATAAACTCAGTGGTTTCAATATGTAAAACAACTCTTTCAGCATATTGATAATCAGTAACTATATTGAGAGGTTCTGTAAAGTCCATTAGTACCATAAGAATGGCATACAATTTTGACTTTATACAGAATCATAAGGGCTTTGAACCTGATGTATGTCCTGCCTTTCCTGATTTATTTGCATCAGTATAGAATGTAGAGACTCCAGAGATTGGTGTCCTCCATACAATGTGAGGAAGTACCCAACAGGTTCTTTTTGTGAATTTAAGTCTCTTGCTTTTGGGGTAATTGTTGTTAATCTCACCCCCAAAATTACTGCAGGCTCTTTGCCAATATTAATTTTCTGTCCACAAAGAGGAAATTTTCTCATTAGTTAAAGGTACTATGATTTCTGCTGGGTCCTTTCCTGTCAATTGATGAAGTCTTAATTTTCCTTTGAAAATCAAATCAGAAATCTTTCCCACAATGTCTTTAATTTCTTACTTTGTTTATGTGATAGAAATATCCCTTCCAATATAGTATCTTCCCTCCACATTAAAAACCCTGTAGGGGAATACATAGAGGGTAATGTGATCAGAATGTAGTTAAGCTCTAGATCTGCACGATCCACATGTGCCTCCTGTAATTTCTTTTCCATCAAAGCCAATTCTCTCTTAGCTTCAGCAGATAATTCTCTTAGATTATTTAAGTCCTTGTCACCATCCAAGGTTTTGAACAAATTACTCAATCAGTTTTTATCTCAGTAGTGGACTGTAAATTGAAAATGTCATCTAGCAATTTTTGAAACTCATTAAGAGTCCACAATTGTTTCTCCTGATTTGTACATTTTGAGGTTGAATTTTTTATAGACCTATTTTTATTTATATCTTAAGTAATTCATAGAATCTCCTCTTTGTATTTTTTCAGTAGCAATTTGTAATCCCCCTGAGGCAAAACTTTATTTCCTTGAACATTTTTTCTAAAGTATCTACCTGTGAATCAGCTAATAAAATATGATCCATTTATGGTAAATTATAGATTGTGGAAACTGTAAACAAATTATTTCCAACAGTCTTTGCACAAAATATTGGCACACGGTGGGGCTATTTAACATTCCCTGTGGGAGAACCTTCCATTGATATCTCTTAAGTAGATACTGTGAAGGCAAATTTTTCTTTATCCTTTTCTTATAAAGGTATAGTGAAGAAAAAAAATCAATTTTCAGTCAATAATTGTAATAGGCTATTCTATAGATAGCATAGAAGGCAAAGGTATTCCAGACTGTAGAGAGCCCATCAGCTGAATTACTTTATTTATGGCTCTCATATCTATCAGCATTCTTTGTTTTCCAGATTTCTTTTTAGTAACAAATAGAGGAGAATTCCAAGGGCTGGTAGATTCTTCAATATATCAAGCATTTAGTTGCTCCTGAACCAGCTGTTCTAAGGCCTGCAGTTCCTCTGAGGTCATAGACCACTGCCCAACCCAGACAGGTTTGTCATTTAGCCATTTTAAAGGTGAGGCTGTTGGTACCTTGGAGAGATCAGCCGTTGTATGCCCTGTTTTTGTACAAACTGAATGTTAAGTGACTACTTATAGTATTCTTCCCAGAAACGAATTGGTTTATGATCTGCTTCTGAGATTGGAGGAATATTAATCTGAGTATTCCATTGCTGTAACAGATCATGACCCCATAGATTCCCTGCTCTTTTAGCCACATGTGGCCTCAACTTTCCTCTCTGCCTTTCTAGCCCTATGCATTGAAGCCATCTCATGCTTTGTTTTACCTGAGATAGGGTTCCAGTCCTCAAGAACTGAACATCTACCTCCTGGAGAAGCCAATTTGGATGCCATGATTCTGGTGTAATTATAGTCACATCCACTCCTATGTCCAGCAAGCCCTCAATCGTAATGTTACTTATTTGTACCCTTAGCTTTGGTCTGATTATTTATAGAAGTTGCCAAAGTATTCATTTTGTGGTTCCCCCTGGAATTTTTGATTCATCTGCCAAAGCTATTCTATCATCCAGAGCAGCATGGTTTTTACAATAGGCACTGGATTCTCTAATTGTTCTGGGGAGGAGCTTCCTCCAAAGTGACTGGGAATGACTGGACCACATTTGACTTGGGGACCTGTGAGAGGCTCCCCCAAGGATGATAAAAAGATTGCCTTGTTTGTCTGTTGTTGACCAGCATTCATTGGTTCAGTGTTGGCCTTTGCCTCATCTGCATAATCCAGGTTGGGGCCTTCTGTTTTGATCATTCCTAGAAGAAACATTGTTTCTAGGAATGCCTTGTATATAGTTCTCTTTAGATGACCTTGTTTACCACAATTAAAACATTTGACACTTGGATGTCTCTTCAGGCCTTTGGAAATCACCTCTCCTATCCAAGCCTCATCACTATAATTATGAGACTCAATATTGACTGTATGTTGGATTCATTCTTCTATGGTGTTGAACTGACCTTTAAAGGTGCAATTATCTTTTTGCATTCTAAATTAGCATTTTCAAAAACCAAAGATTCAACTAGTACTCGTCTAACTTCTTGATCTGATATTATGTTATTTACAGCTTTAGTCAGTCTTTGGAAAAAGTCAGTAAAGGGTTCTTTTGAGCCTTGTATGACTTTAGTAAATGGCTCAGTTCTTTTTCCTGATTCTTAAATCTGATCCCAAGCATTTAAGGCTGCCATACAGTATAGGGACAAGGTGTACTCATCCAAAGGTAGCCTGATTATTTACATCAGCCTAATGGCCCTCTCCAAGAATTTGATTTTGGGAAATCTCAAAACCTCTAATTTTACCTTGTTCAAGGGCCTTAGCTTCTTCTTTTAACTAGCTTTTCCATTGTACCTGAGGACCATATTCTAGTACTGCTGAGACTAATTGATTCCAGTCATTTGGAGTGATTCTATTCCTAGAGAACCACATCTTCAGCATCTGCCTCATATATGCTGAATGCATATCATAGGAAACTCTTGCTTCCTAATATCTTTTAAATCTCTCATATGTGTAGGTTTCCATTTGCAATCTGCATATCCTTTGGGATAATTGTTATTTGCTGGCCTTTCACAAACAGTAACAGGATAAATCATAGGTGTGCCGACCACCCTAGCAGCTCACCTCTAACTCTGTAAGGTACTGGCATGGTTAATTCCCCTCTAACTTATTTGTTCTGTGCCTTAATGCTCTTTTTATCAGTTTTAACAAGTTCTTCTAAGGCTTAAAATCTATTTGTAACTGCCTTCTGTAGGTCTGAACAGTGAACGCTTCCAAAGTCTTCATTAAATTGGTCAGTTTCTTGTTCTCATGATTCATATATAATTCCAAAGATTTTATCTTATTTATCAAGACTACTTTGTCATCCTTAGGGATTATCTGTATGGCATGCTTATTACCTTCCAGAACCAATATTCTCTCTGCCAGTTTATCATAACCATTCTCCATGGAATGTGCTTTGTCTGCTAGTTTCTCATTACCACTTTGCAAAGTCCGCTTCATTTCAGTCAGTTTCTCATCTTCGGCACTGTTATTAAACCATTTTTAAAGGATATGATATGAATTGTCAGACTAATAGCAATTATAGCTAAAAATGTGTATCTCCCAACTAGGTTGTTTATCTCTTCTAGCATGTCATCCATAACAGAAATAAGCAGGAAGAAGTTTACAAATTTGTAAAAAAAACTATTTATTTATTTATTTATTTATCTATCTATCTATTTATTTATTCATCTATTTATTTAATTGTTTATTTATCAGTTTAAAGTTTAAAGTTATCAAGTAATTTACCTCAGCTAAAATACTTAGAAGATTATCCTAGGTGTAAAGCTCTTAATTAACCAGGCAGATTTGGATGGCTGGTTTGTGCAAGGATTTTAGGTCGTAGTAACGATGTTTGGCCAGCAGGTGTCCCAGGTGTGGCACCAGAGCAGGTTCTGGGACACTGTAGCTTGGCTCTGGCTTGGTGCTCCCAAAGTCGACTGACTTGTGAGTTCTAAGCAAAACTTACAGGAACTGCGCTGGACGGATTTGGTTAGAGAAAGCAGCTGAGAATTCTTAGCCTCTGACCCCGTGCTGAAGCGGGGCAGAATCTATATGAGGGAGGGGCATGCGAAAATGGCAGCTGGCTCAAGCAGACCGCTGGACTGCGTGGGCCGGCTATGGAGCACATATGTAGGATGCACTTGGGCCAGGGGTTGGGGTGACATGGATGCCGTAAGTCAGCCTGCTATAGGTGCTGTTCCAAATTAGGAGCAGGGATGTAAAAAATCCGTGCAGGCTTAGGCGAGCTGGGAGCACAGACCAACTGCAGGGCAGGTAGGCAGCTTTTCCACAGTTGTGTGCCACCAGCTGCTGGCCTACATGGGCGGGGCACGGTGCTGCCACTAGCGGGCTATTCTGCGTGGAAGGTGGGTGCTCCGAGGCCGTGGGGTGGGTTGGGGCTGGACACATACTTCAGCACCTGTGCTCGCCTAGCAGAGCCAATTGGGGCTGCTTGCTTGGCATACTAGCTCTCAGGGGCTCGGGGCAGACAGAGGCTCTCAGGGATCCCAGCTGGGAATGCTCAGGGCTCAGTGGGGTGTGGGAAGCCCACCATCAGCCATGAAGGCTGGGGGTGGGCGAGAGGGGGGACTGAGGCTACAGCGGACTAGCCATGGGCCATCAGACTGAGTTCACGTTGGGTGCCACTTGTTATGTGATCCCATGAGAATGTTAAAGGATATCAAGAATTTATTAAGTTATTAAATGGGGATAATACACTCATGGATACAGAACAAAGTAAACCACTGTCATAGTCCTCTGTTGTGCCCAGGGGTGAAGGGAACCAACTGTCCGGTCTCCGATTACCCAAGAGAGAGCCAGCGTGCCCCTTCCTCAGTTTTAACTGGTCACATACCCAGAAAGGGCCACGCCCATCGGGCCAGATAGCCCAAAGGTCATTGGCTGAACAAAATGAATTCCCACAACATGTATATGAGTATTTGCCTGCGTGTATATATGTATACTATGTGTGTGCCTGGTGTGTGAAGAGGTCAGAAGGTGATGTCAGATCCCTTGAGACTATAGTTACAGAAGGTTGTGAGCAGCAGCCTGGTTGCTGAGAACTGGATCTAGGTCCTCTGCAAGAGCAGCCAGTGCTCTTAACTGTTGAGCCAGCCCTCTGGCCTTTTTCTCTTAATCTTTTAAATAATTTTAAAAGTTTTAATCTTGACCCAAGAAGGCCTTACCTTGTATTTTGGGTTTGTTGTGAGTGTAGATTTCATAGATACTGGTTTATTCAATTGGCCCTGTCATGCATGTTTGTCTGTTATGCCTTTGAAATGGCTTTTCCTATGTTTATATTCACAAAAATGAATTCATATATAACATGTGGATATAAAACTTCATTACAGTTTAAACTTTATAAATCTGAAAACTAAAATTCAATGCATGATCATTGAATTTCCTATTTCTGTGATTATCTTAGAAGTGTGAATAAAAACAGTAAAGTATGTATTGAGAAGCAGGTCATATTGTTGCTCATGTGACTCACAGATGAGTGCTTACACAGCTTTGGTGTATTCTGATTTAAACGATGTTCACTTGATTGTTATGTACTAAAGATTACAGCCATTTTAGTAGTAGTCTTACTCAGGGGAATATGTAGGTAAGCGCCTCTATTAGAAGTTTCTTCACCTTGACTGACTTCATGGATAGCAAGTCTAGTATAAAGAAGAAACATATAAATGTGTAACAGTAATAATTAATAGAAGAAGAGGTCATGAACTTGAGAATTTAAAAGAGAGTGGGGGAGGGACACAGGAGGGGTTGGAGAGGGGTGGGTGGAAATGATATAAACACGTATTCATGGGTGAGCTTCTCAAAACAATACTCTTTTCTTTAAAAAAGAGATTAGAACTAAGGGATTGTTTAGCAAGTTGACAGTAGAGCTTGTGGTTTTTGTTGTTGCTGGTTTGTCCAGCAGTGACTTGGGAGGTTCCAATGTGTTTCCTGGCATTGTGCTTATTTTTGGAATTGAAGTTATTGATTTAAAAATTTGATCAAGTATTTCTTTGAAAATTTGAAAATAAAAGCACAAGAGAAAGCAAACCTAACTTAAGTTACATGTCTTCTAAGAAACATTTAAGTTTGTGTTTATCTGGTCTGTGGAATAAGCACTGTTTATATCTTGCCTCCCTCCTGCTTTACAACCTGCCGCTGTTCAGTCATACGCTATGGAATACTGCCCTGTAAATAAGAGCAGGTTGGTAGGGCAGAGAATGAACTCATCTTCAGCCATTTGGTGTCCTCTCTTACCTTGTCTTCTCAATTTCCTGGCTTGGTGAATTTGCATACTTTTCGACCATAAAATCCTAGCTTAAAACTCTATCTCTCTTTTCTTATTCTTATAGTTCTATCATGTGTAGGAAGCTGAGGCAGGAGAATTCTGAGCTGCATAGCAGGACTGTCAACAGCCAATCAACCAAACAGCAACAAAACATGATATCTTACTTGAAAATGACCTTTATTCTTAAGCAGTTTGTATCTACATAGCAATCCATTGATTAATTGGATTAAATCTTCTAGAGCAGTGGTTCTCAACCTTCCTACTGCTCTGACCCTTCAACTACACCTTGTGTTGTGGTAACCCCAACCATAAAATTATTTTCGTTGCTACTTTATAACTGTTATTTTGCTACTTACTGTTATGAATTGTAATGTAAATACCTGATATGCAGGATATCTGATATGTGACCCCCAAAGGGGTTGCACCCCACAGGTTGAGAGCTGCTATGTCAGCATAGTTCTTGAAGGAGAACAGTGGATGACAGCTGTTGCAGCCTGACTGTCATGTGTCTGTTCTGACTAGTAGACAAGCTGAGTGTAGCTAGAGTTTCCCTGCCTGGCCCACGGTCAGGATAAATCTCTTTCACCTGCCAGTCCCACAGCCGCTCAGACCCAACCAAGTAAACAGAGACTTATATTGCTTACAAACTGTATGGCCGTGGCAGGCTTCTTGCTAACTGTCCTTATATCTTAAATTAATCCATTTCTATAAATCTATACCTTGCCACGTGGCTCGTGGCTTACCGGCATCTTTTCATGCTGCTTGTCCTGGCAGTGGCTGGCAGAGACTCCCTCTGCCTTCCTGTTCTTTTTATTCTCTCTGTTAGTCCCGCCTATACTTCCTGCCTAGCCACTGGCCAATCAGTGTTTTATTAGCAACACATTTGCCATACAGAACATCCCACAGCAGCTGAGTGTGTCTAACTTCCTCTCTCTGTGCCATCCTTTGCCTTTGTTGTTCTTCTTGGCCATTTTGATCAGTTTGCACGACATGTTTGACAGTTTGCTTGAAATACCTTTTTAAAAAGTTAGGAGTTAATCTGATTGTGAGCATAGATATTAACAAGAATCTGCAAAACTTGACTTGCACTTTTTCTTTGGGAAACATGCAAGAAAAGATCTAAGCATAGGATGAAGCTTGGTGTTAATTAGGTGTCTCCCTGTGATTATAACTGGGGGTGAGTTGTAAGGTGGGAATTATCAGTTTAGTGTTGATCTTGACACAAGGCAGGCCAGAGTCAGCAGATGGCAGTGAGTGTGCCTGGAAGTTAATGGTAGTGTGTAGCTGAAGTTTTCCCGTGTCCTGGCCTGCCTGCAGTCAGGACAAATCTCTCCCATTTGCGTCCCCCAAGGTAAACACACTTATATTACTTATAAACTGTATGGCCATGGCAGGCTTCTTGCTATCTGTTCTTATATCTTAAATTAACCCATTTCAATTAATCTATAAGTTGCCACATGGTTTGTGGTTTACCGGTATATTACATCATGCTTCTCCTCATGGTGGCTGGCAGCGTCTCTGTGCCTCAGCCTTCCACCTCCCAGAATTCTCCTCTCTCCTTGTCCCGCCAACACTATCCTTCCTGCCTGGCTACTGGCCAATCAGCATTTTATTTATCAATCAATCATAGCAACATATATTAACAGCATACAGGACATCCCACAGCAGTAGTGACAACCAGAACTCGGGTTAGAGTGACACTCCTGTGTTCTAGTGGGTGACACTTTTTGCCTGATTCTGTGGCATTACTGATTCACTGGTCAGTGTTATTTGAATCCTTTAGTTTATAATTATTAGGGGGTGGAGTTTGTACATATGACTTAAATTCCAGAATTTTGAGGTTGGCTTTGTAAACACATCACAGAATTTTGATATCACACTTATTTAGTAATGGATTTTTTTTTTTTTTAAATTTTGCTCAGTATGTTCATACTGTCTTTTAGGTTTGGTGACGCTTCTCTTTAGTTAGCCCAGCTATTTTGTCACATACTTGGAAATCACATTTATTTAGTCTCTTTTCATGTTTGGGAGAAGAGTAGTTATGGATGCCTTCCCCAGGAATTTTAATATATTCTTCTAGGAAATATTTGAAGTCCCTGGAAGAGATACTCACATCCAGCAAGTCTTTAATAAATGTTTATTGAATTGACAAAATCACTTGACTGTTTCTCCTGTGAATATAAAATAACTACCCATCTATTTGATGTTATAAGGATAGGTTGTAATTTGCATGGATATTACATTTTGGTATAATAATGGAAATTATTAAATATGACTATATGTCAAAGAAAGTCCACCAAAAAATGTGAAAAATGTGTCATGCTATTATATTAATTTTGGTATATGTGAAACACCAGGGTATGTTGTATTGGTTCTCTGACTGTTGTGGAAGTTATGTAGTATTTTTGGGTTTAACTCTTTGCTAAAAAATTTGTTAAAAAATGTCTACCTTGAAAGCTTTAATCTAGACCTCCTTTGCCTCACAAACAAGAGCTGTGTTCTTTTGTTGTAAGTGCAACTTAATGTAAGCATTATTATTATTATTAATTTTTCATTAAAAAGTAATTTAACATATTTATGCAATTAATATTAGAAAGTTCCTTTTGAAGGAACTTAAAAATAACCAGTTCTATTAAGTGCCATTTAGCATCTCTAAACATTTATACATCTTAAACATTGTATATTGCTGTGAAATTAAAGCTTTTTAAAGATGAGTTACAGTTTGGATTAGAGGTTTTGACGATGATCCATATGTGATTATGAAGCTGTGCATTGACATGTGGAAGAAAGTCTGTATCTTAGAGGTTTATCCTGTGCTTGGAAACATTCTAAGAAGTTTCCCATGGTTATTCTCTCAGCTTTAAGCTCATTTTTGTTTTGGCTACTTATTTTCACTCAAATATAAATATAAATATAAATAAATATAAATATAAATGATTAGAGACCATCAACATGATGAATTTAAGTGTTAATTTTTCTATGAATTAGACTGATGACCTGGGAAGATAACTAACTGGAAAGGAATTCAGCTTCTTCATCTGTTAAGTTATTAATAATGTTTTATGGTACTTTGCAAGTCTGTTAATTGAATGGAATGCTTTGAACACATTTATTGGTAGAGGCTAGTACACCTCACTGGAGGCGTAAATGATACTAATAAATGTTTTTATATTCTTTACATCTTAGATGGTAATGTAAAATGATAAGAGAAGTTCTGTAAAGAGTTAAGTGTTCTTCAAAAGCAGAAAGGGAGAAATGTTTAGCCTGATATAGTTCAGAGAAAAATAGTTGCTTAGCAGATCTTCAAGGGAATAAATCATTGAATCCATTCCACAGGGCACACTTTGTGGCTTATTTTGGTCATTTTATCTCTAGCTTCTGAACAGTGCTTAGCAAGTAGGATGCTCAGTAAATAAAGAATTGGAGACTTAAAGAATGAATGGATCAGATGAGGGGGGTAGAAAGTAGCTTAGGAAAGGAAATAAGGGTATTAAAATTCTGTTTCTGTCTTTAAAGGCCAGTGTAACCCCCTAGCTCACCCAAGGAGAATGGTCTCAGCATCTGGTTTAGATGGATTTTCCTTTCTTAATCAGTTCCTTAGGATCATTGCCGTATACTTGATGGTCTCTGTTACTGTTACATTTGTTTTTGCTGGAGATTTTCTGCTTGTTTTCCCATGGTGACCAAAGCCGTGCATGCCATCTTTGTGGTTTTCTAAAGTTTCCTGTTTGCTCCTCACTGTATCTGTTTCTCAAAATGTGCGGGTACTTTCTTGAAGAGTCTTTCTTGAGCTTCTTGACTTCCTGTTCTAATGTAGACTCGTTGCCTTTTAGGTCTGCGGTACAGCTGCAACCTTGGGCTTTCTTCCCACTGGATTCCTGGGTCAGTGCCACCATTTTCTTACATATTTCCTGTTTTCCCCTTGCTTTTTATTCTAACCAAACTGTCTTCTTTATGCAACAAGAAGTTCATTATTTGAGTTCTTGCATATCTGAAACTATCTTTAATTTGGTTGGTAGTTAGTCTACGCAAATTTTAAATAAAAGATATTTTTCTCTTAAAATTGTGAGACTTCGTTCCATTATCTTCTAGGATCTGGTATTGCTAACATGATGTGGTGTCTGTCAGTGTCTTACTTATTTGTGAGTCTCACTGCCCCTGGAAGTTTTGGGGCTTTTGTTTCTTTTTCCTTATGTTTCTGGTATTTCACATGAACAAAGTATGTGATAAGAGTGTAAGACTGGGCTCAAGTTAAATCCTTCTCAGTAGGTCTGCTCAGGGTGCAGTAAAGTCTTTCAGCATGAACACTGTGTTTCTTCACCGTTGGGAAAAGTTTCTTTGATAATTTTTCCTGTTTTCTTCATTCGATGATGATTTGTGTTGAATCCAATCGATACATGTATGAAATTGATATGCATCTCCATATATGTCTATATGTACATATATGCACACCAAGAAGATAGCTGCCTCTGTTTATCACTTGCCTTTGTTAGAAGGAAGTGAGAATGATGGTTTATTGTACTTAATTTTCTGACTCTATTAACTGACTGTGTACTCAGCAGTTAGGTTGTAGTTTGCAAGAATTTATTTTTATTATTCCATTCCCATAGCATAGTGATGCTGATATATGCATGCAAATGCTTTTTATGTTGTTGAGAGAATCATTTTCTTTTTTGAAGTAATTTTTTGTTTTCTGAATCATCCTGCCTTCATCCATCCCTCTGTCCTCCTCTTCATCCCCCTCCCTTCCTCTCACCTTCCTTCTCTTCCCCTCCGTTGCCCTCACCTCTCCTTCCTTGTTCCCTTCTCGTCCTCTACCCTTGGTTCCCATTCTCTGTCTTTATTTCTCCCATGCTCAATTTATGGAATCTTAGAGGGGAGACGAGCAGCTAAATAAATACCTTCAGGTTTGGTTTTGTATAGAGTCGGTGTTATTCTCTCTCCACCTCAGTTGTGATATGCCTATTCTGTCTACTTTAATACTCAGGAGACATTAAATGAATATCATTAAAAAGATCCATTTATTTTGTTTTATGTATATGAATGTTTTGCCTACATGTATGTGTGTGGTATACCATGTGAGTACCTGTGCAGGCCAGAAGAGGGAGTTGGTTCTCTTGGAACTGGAGTTACAAATGGTTGTTAGCTACCAAATGGGTGCCAGGTCCTCTGGAAGAGCAGCAACTGCTGTTACCCACTGAGTCTCTAGCCCAAATCCAAGCACTTTGCAGATAAATCTGTTAATCTATTACATGTATGCATGGTAGGGTCCTTCTAGCAGTTCTTCTCAACCTTTGAGAAATCTTACTAGAAGTACACAATCGAGTCTGTGCAAAAGTTGTTAAGACAGAAAAGGAGAACCAGATTTACATGGTGAAGATCACTAGTTCTTGGACCAGTGATCCCTGTGGGGCTTTCAGTCTTCATAACTTAGCTGTCCTCTATTTGAAATTTGTCACTGGGTGGTGGTGGCACACACTTTTAATCCCAGAACTTGGGAGGCAGGGGCAGGCAGATCTCTCTGAGTTCGAGGTTCTGCAGATAAGTTCCAGGACAGCCAGGTCTGTTACATAGAGAAACCCTGTCTCAAAAAACAAAACAAAGCAAAACAAAACCAAACAAAACCAAAAAAGAAATTTGTCTGTACAGATGATAATTACCAGGTAAATTTTCTTTCTCAAAACACAGGTAACATTTATTTTGTTCTATTAGAGAACATTTTAGAATCTGTCTTTACCAGGATGAACTGTTTCTGTGATAGTAGTCTGGTTTAGGGGAATGAGGCTAGTGGAGAGGAGATTCAAGGCTGAAGAGTTTAGGTCAGTGTGATTATGCATGTTTTTTCTGGAGGCTTGTGGCAGGTCTGTTATTTTGTAAAGGAAACAATTGGAAAGTTTTCTTTGGCCATCATGTCTTTAGAGTGACAGACTGCTGTGTCAAGGCTGTCCTGCGTGGTGAGCTCTGCCGGTCTCGACGCTGGCGCTCGTCCTTTGGTAGATACCGTGAAAACAGCGCATGCAGTGCTTGTAATGTGCCAGGTGCTCTTCTGAATAGTTCACATCATGTTGTAGTGTTTAATTGTCCTAAGAAGATTCAACAACTACAAAAACTGTTGTTAATCCTTTTTCCACAAGAAAAGTGGAGTCAAAGAGAAGTCAAAGTAGGTTTTGGAGACAGAAAATACATGTCTTGTAGGTCTGACGTATAGTTGTCAAAAACATGGAATCTGGACCAGAATTCCTAGGTTGAAATCATGTGTATGCTATGTACTTATTGTGAACACGGGGAAGTGTTTTAATTTCTTTGTGACTTAGTTTCTTCATCTGCACTGAGTCACTTAAGACTATTCTACTTCATTGAGTGTTTTAAAGAGAACACCCAAGTGGATGAACCATCAGAGCAGCACCTGGCACACAAAGCCTACTTATATGTGTTGGTATTGCCACCATCGTATTATCTCCTGTAGACTGGAGGGAGTGTCTTCATGTCATGAATTTACCCATCAGATAGGTTGCGGTAGAGATGTGCAGAGAACTGCAGACCTAAGGACAGAGTTATATCACTCCCCATCAGTCCTTTGAATTACTGTTACATTTTAGGCACAGTAAGAGTTTCTTCAGTAAAATCAGGCACTGGCTATTCAGATGTCCAAAGATCCCACTAGCCTTAGAATTAGTGTATTGTTCATAGCAGCTTTGATTTGAACACTAGGTTTATAGCATTTAAAATCTTTTTACCATGTTGTTATTAATTACGGGCTTCTTTAAACAAGTTTTTTCTTTAAAGCATATCAAATTCTTATTATGATTTAATTTGCCTCGCTGTTATATTATTTCTGATAATAGATGTCTTTTGATATATGTGGACTTGTATTCCATAATGTGCTTTTCTGGGGGTTTCTATCTGCCCGTGTGTTACTGGTCTAATTCATGTTTGTCTTTCCAGTCATTTGCTGCATGCTTTCTCTTTGTGAAATAGATACAGTTCATACTGGATCTACAACTTCTTATGTATTAAGTGCTTTTTTGTTGTTGTTTTGTGATCTCTTTTTTCATGTGGGAAAAGATTTTAAATGTCTGCCTACTGACCATTTTCACAGTATACTGTCACTTTTCTTTGAGAATCAAGGGATTATAAGCAGCGTGTATATGTGTATTTACATGTGGAGTAATAGTGAAAGCTTTCATTTTTAGATCACTAGTGGGACTTTGAGATAGTATTAATCTTTTTTTCTTTGCCAGACATGTGCAGCCCAGATTTCATGAAAGACAAACTCTTTCTGTCCTCTTGTATGTAATAATAGTTAAAATATTCTAGTTATGTTTCCTAATATATGTACTCTGTGCTGAGAGGAAGGTTTGTGTTTTTCTATAAGAACCCTACAACTTTTTTATTGCTTAAAACTTTGGATACTTTATACTCTTGGATCTCGTCTTTCAGGTGGGATGACGTGGAGTGAAAACCTGCTCTGCCGTTTTCCAGTTTCTTTCATCCTGAATACCCAAGAGCCCTTGTTCCCTTGTATTTTTTTTTTTTTTAAACAAAGGAGAGGGAGAGAAATTTGGATCATAAAGCAGCTGGAATGTGAAGCTTGATTGGTATTCAGATAAAATGTTACATGTAACCTTCCATATTATTTTTGAAGGGTTTTGGTCACTATTCTGTTTGTGTTATGTATCATAAAAAATAATGGAATTTGAAGCATTTGAGGATTTCTGAAATGAAATCTGAACACAGTATCAGTTCAATTTGAAGTAAACATGTAATTTGGGCAGAGTAGGCAAAGAGACAAAAAGACCTTTAAACAGTCACCATGTTTCTTGTAAAAGACAATTTTTGCTGGGTGGTGGTGGTGCATGCCTTTAATCCCAGCACTTGGGAGGTAGAGCCAGGTGGATCTTTGTGAGTTCAAGGCCAGCCTGGTCTATAGAGCGAGATCCAGGAAAGGCACAAAGCTATACAGAGAAACCCTGTCTCGAAAAACAAACAAACAAAAAAAGACAATTTTATTGTATTTTCACTGGCCTCACATATTACATTCCTTTTTCTAGGGGTAGAAAATGGGAGTCAGTTTAGAGAGCTCTCACTGTTATGTATTCAGAATAATGGTTAGCATTTCTGGAGTTAGTTTTTCTATGTGTACAAATCTCTATTCTAGAAACTTCCCCTCTTTCATGTTAACTTTTTTTTTCTTCAGTTTTTCAAGACAGGGTTTCTCTGTGTTGTAGCTGAAAGTTTTTCTGTGTCCCACAGCCACTCAGTCCCAAATAAACATCCAGAGGCCTAATATTAATTACAAGTTGTTTGGTCTGTGGCCCAGCTTATTACTAACTAGCTCATTCATGTTAAATTAACCCATTTCTATTAATCTATGTATCTTCATGTATTTACCTGAGTTCCATTATGTCTTGCTTCTCACGTGGGATCTTGCAGTGTCTCCTCAGACCCCACCTTTCTTCTTCCTGTATCTCTCTTGGATTTCCTGCCTGACTGTCTCCTGTCTTGCCATAGGTCAAAAGCAGCTTCTTTATCAACCAACAGTAGCAACATATATTCACAGTGTACAGAAAGACCATCCCACAGCACTTCCCTTTTTTCTGTCTAATCAAAAAGGAAAGGTAGATGCTCCAACATTGCAGAGGAACTTCGGGTGACTGTCCAGGCAGCCTGATGTCCCTGTCATTAGGTAACATTATATCTTTCTGGAGACTTTGATGAAGTTGAGGACTAGATATTTATAGTTTGTTTTAGTTATAATAAAAGATAAACTAGATACAAAACTCTAGACTCACAAACATAAGATAGATAACTATTTTCTCTAATTTTGTCAAATGCAAATCGATTGGATATTGTTACTGTAATTCTTACTTAATAACTGTTTTGTTTTACTATATTAAGGTTAAAACCCTTCCTTTTTTAATTAGACAAAAAGAGGGAAATGCTGTGGGATAATGCTCTTGTTCACTGTAAAGATTTGTCACTCGAATTGGTTTAATAAAACACTGATTAGCCAGTAGCCATGCAGGTAGTATAGGCAGGGAGACCAGACTAGGAGAATTCTGGGAAGAGGAACGGTGGAGTCAGGAGTCACCAATGAGATGCAGAGGAAACAAGATGAGAATGCCACACTGAGAAAAGGTACCAAGCCACGTGGCCCAACTTAGTTAAGAATTATGGGTTAATTTAAGTGTAAGAGCTAGTTAGTAATAAGCATGAGCTACTAGCTGAGCATTTATAACTCATATAAATCTCTGAGTGATTATTTGGAAGCCTACTGTGGGATGGGATGGGAGACAGAAAAGCCTCTGATTACACTATATAGCCCTGGCTGTCCTGGAACTCACTCTGTAGACCAGACTGGCCTTGAACTCATAGAGATCCACCTGCCTCTGCCTCCTGAGTGCTGGGACTAAAGGTGTGCACCACCACTGCCTGGCTTTAGGTGCTGTAGGCATCAGTTTGAAATGTTGGTTACAAGTTATAGAAAACTACATTATACTATTTATTTAGTTATTATTTATTTATTTTGAGACACCCTCACTACAGAGACTTGGCTGACCTAGAACTCACCATCTAGATTAGACTGGCCTTGAATTTACAGAGGTCTGCCATCCTGTGCCTCCCAAGTGCTGGTGTGTGCCACCATGCCCAGCCTTACACTTTCTTTTTTAAACCATAAAGGAAATCTGTTTGCTAATGTTACTAAAATTCTTTGTAAAATTAGTGTCGTATGTTCCTTGATTTAGGGTCAAAGGAATGAACAGTTTATTTTTTGTGATACCATCATATTAATGACAACTTTTCTTCCCTAGCTACAAGATGGCTGCCAATAACGTCCTGGATTCTGTATTTCAGTTAGAAATCCAACAGTTAGAGTGATAGTCCTGTACCTCAGTGCTTCAGCATGGACTGTGCCTTTCTCTGAGCAATCACTGTGAGCATTAGCACTGTTATGTGGTAATTGGCTCCACTTGTGGCCGTGATGAGATTGACTAAGACATGGTCTGAATATGGAGAAGTAGTGATTGACTGTAAGGGAATCAGTGTGCATTAGTGGGAGCAGGATGACTGAGAGCTAGACCGGCCAAAAAGAACACATTTTTTGTATATTGCTAAACAAAAAGCCGCATTGTCAAATCTGTTGAGCCCCTAACTTCCTTCCTTACAATAGAGACAGAAAGGTTGGTGTTTCTTAAAGAGCCCATTGCTCGCTTGTCAGTGAGAAGTGAACCTCTCCAAGGAAGTCTACTCCTGGGCCTTAAGGACCAGAGTTCTCTTTGCCCTCTGCTTAGTCCTAGGCACTGCTGTATGTTCATTTCTGTACTAGGGTCTGAGAAGAGTGTTAGCTTGCATCCTGGTTATAAAATACCAGAAATTAAACAAAGCAGGAAGATTAATTTTGGCTCATGTGGTCACCTGGCTCCACGGCTTTTAGGCCTGTGACCAGGCAGAAGCATCATGGTGGGAAGTTGTAAGGAGTAGAGCCGCTCATCAGGACAGAGTCAGAGGGAGGGACAAGAGCTATTCAAGGCCCTGCCCCACAGTCAGCTACTTTTTCCAGTAAGGCCCCACCTCCTAGTATTCAGCTGTCAGTCAGTCCATCAGTAGATGAATTCCTGAACTCAGTGGTGCCAGCAGCTGGGCACCAAGCCTTCATTCAGTTCAGGACTCTTTCTTTAAGGAAAGAGTGGTGCTTCATATTCAGGTCATAGCAGAGTTGAGTGTTCTGTATGGAAGGTGATTCTTCTTCTTCTTCTTCTTCTTCTTCTTCTTCTTCTTCTTCTTCTTCTTCTTCTTCTTCTTCTTCTTCTTCTTCT
>CABHPQ010125700.1:56670-105654 GCA_902168405.1 Peromyscus aztecus | reverse complement strand
GAGAGAGAGAGAGAGAGAGAGAGAGAGAGAGAGAGAACAAGAAAAAATGCAATCTATCTGGAAATAAAATATCTCTATTTTCCTTAACATTAAGTCTTCTCAGATGTTTTTATAACATTAGCTGTAAATATCAACTGCTAGAAGCTAATGTTATTTTGATGCATTCTAGACAAAGAGCATTATGATTCTCTGTAACTTGAAGATCCCTATTTTAAGATATAACTTTAAATTCTAATTTTGGAAGATCTACAGGCTTCAAGCAGCATTATAATGTGAAAAGTACACTCCAGAGCAACTGTATTTAGACTGATTTAAACTATTTGCTTTCGATGAAATTGGATTAAGATACAGTCTTTATATATTTTCTCTGGTTTCCAGTACTACAGATACAATTAAGTAATTCAAGTATGAGATTAGAAGTTCTTATCACAACCCTTTGTGCCTAGGTAATTCAGTGCCATGAAGTGCTCATCCTTTGTCAATAGAGGCTCAGGTGGCACGAGATTGGAATCCCCTCTGGCTATTTTACAACACTCATGTATAGTTTTTAATCCAAGTCCATAATAGTCTTAGGAAGAGTAGCATTAAATCAGCCTAGCATTTAGTGAGTAACACAGAGATTTTTATGTTTTTACACTGATCAGGTTCTTTTAGAAATGGATAACTAGAACATAAGAAACTATATAAAGAGAAGAAAAGGCAACTTTGCCCACATTGTCAACCTTTCCTTATTGTTAACTAATAATGTATGGAAGGAAAAATATTATGATAAACGCCAGTAAAGGAAGCAGTATCAGAACTTAGGGTAAACTGTCTAGCTTTTCACCTTCAAATTACTTTCTTAGAAAATACTCTTGTTATTGGTGATAAAGCAGGAATTGGATTGTATGAATTGACAATAGTTTGTGATGTTTTATTTGTTAGGCTGTTTGAATTTTGTTTCAGGAAAATTGGAATTAAGGAATAAAGAGCACACATCTTAGCCAGTTTTTGATAACAAAAGTAGTTTTGATTACAGATTTTCCCATATGCTAATATAGAAATGTTACATCTCTGGATATCAGCTGTATATATTTAAAGGTCATAATTTATATTCCATTGATAGTATATCTGTCTGATTGCTAAATAACAGTTATATTGTCATGTTATATGATAGCAATATTGCTATATCCTCAATAAAGCATGAACATATTTTCATATACAAAATCATATAGAAACTTTGGGTAAATACTTTTACATATTCCAGATAGCTTGATGTTTTTCTGAGAATACATTAATAATATGAAAACTAATAATCAAATTGTTGTATGTTTTATTTTACCTTACATTGATAGATTATTTTATGATTATCATAAATAGTTGCAAAGAGATGACAAAACTTTATACTCATGAAATATAAAATGGATACCAAAGGCATCTGATGTTATTTTTGAATTACATTTTGTCATTAATGGTAATTAGACAAAGTTATAATCAGGTCACCCCACTGCCCTAGCAATGGAGTATTGATACAAAATGATGAAATTAACAATTACTTCTTAAAATAACATAGCATTTTTTAATTTTTGCAGTGGATATGAAATACTCAGAATGGAAGGCACTTCTTATTCTAAACATGAAAATCAGCATTGATGCTAATATATCCTGTATCATTCTAGCCACATGGTCTTGGGGAAGTTGCTTGGGCTCTCACAGATGGGAAAGGGAATCATATTAATTGGTCCATAGAAAGAACTGTCTACATATAAAAGAAAAGCGCCATGGTTAAATTATTTTTCCAGTCAAACAACACTTGTCAGAAAAAATGCTAGAATTTTGCTAGAGTCCTACATTACATTCAATATTAGAATTCAAAACATACTATGAAGAAAGCTCCTCAATGATTAATCTTGATAGGCTCTAGAATCACCTGACAGACAAACTTGCAGGCATACAAAATTCATCATTTTTATAGCACAGGGGAGTTTTGATTTCTTTAATAAGTTTTATTTTATTTGTATGGGTGTTTTGCCTGCATGTGTGTCTATGCATCACATGCATGCCTGATACTTGCAGAAGCTAGAAGAGGATGCTCAATCTCCTGGCACTTGAGCTATAGGTGGTTATGACGCACCATTTGGGCACTGGGGATCAAAGCTGCAGCCTCTGGAAGAACAGCAGTGCTCTTAATCATTGGGCCATCTCTTAAGGCAAAGAAAGATTTGAACTAGAACTGTCACTAGTATCTAATTATAAGTGAGTAGTCTGTTAGAATGATGACTTTAGCTGCTAATCTTAAGTGTCACAGTATAATAAAATAATCATTAAAACATTTTTTCTCAGAAAAATTTACCTGTAAACACATTATTTAAATGATAGAAGCATTTTTGCCTGTATACAAAATTGGTGATCCTGAGAATGTGAACTTTTACATGATCAGTCCACATATTTCTTTTACTCTCTTTCCTTATACACATCTTCATCTGTTTTCATTAACTATAAGATTAAAAAATTAGTAAGTAATCCATTGTTCTTTAAAATGTGTTTAACGGGCCAGGAACAAATGCTAACACTAATTGAACATGAAACTGTTGAGTGTTTATTAGACAGAATCTAATACATTTAAGTAATTTCAAAGAGAGCATGTCAGAATTAAGAGCCATTCCACTCTAATAAAATATATATTTGCACAAAAATAACGACTTCCATGGCCCTATCTATATTTTTCTTCTAATCACAATTTCCTTTGAAATCCCTAAAACTCTTCCATCTTAGAATAAATACTTTTGCCAACAAAACCTTTAAATGTAAGTATATCTTGACAATATAAATACAAGTATAGAATCTGTACAGTTTCCTCACTCTTCCTTTAGGAAAGAAGGAAGAAATGTCTGTGTGATTTTACAGTGGTATTAAAAGCAGTCACCTAATGTATGCTGTCATGAACTTCACCAAATATTTTATGTTTCATCATATTTTATTAAAAATAGGCTCAAAATATGAAAATTTCCATTGTTTCGTTTGCTTTCCAGGGGAAATATACTGGAGATATTTTTGATTGTTGAGAGTAAGTTCATTCTTTCTCTCTGATATTGATTGTTGAATAAGTTGATTATCTATTTGTCTGTCTGTCTGTCTAACATCTATCTAACACCTATTTATCTATCTGATCTATCTTATATTTATTTTTCTATCAATCATCTAACTACCTGTCTAATCTACCATGTGTGTAAATACATATCTAATCTATCATCTATCTACCTATTCATTCTATCATTTATTTATCTGTCATCTATCTATCTGTCTGTCTGTCTATCTTCTAATCTATCTATCTATCTATCTATCTATCTATCTATCTATCCACCTAACTCACCAAACACTGCTTTCATCTTTCTTTCTTTTTTTTTTTTTCAAGACAGGGTTTCTCTGTGTTGTTTTGGTGCCTGTTCTGGACCTTGCTCTGTAGACCACGCTGGCTTTGAACTCAGAGAGATCCACCTGCCTCTACCTCCTGAGTGCTGGGATTAAAGGCATGTGCCACCACCGCCCAGCTACTTTCATCTTTCAATGCAAGCCGATTTCTCTTCTCTTTTTAGTAAAATTCTATAAGGACATAGAATTTGAGGATGATAGATTTCTTTCTGTCAGTGTTTTCATGCAGTCTCTGTTGTGTTCCGGTATCCCTACCTTGCTAATGAGAAATTTGTGCTATCTTCCTTTTGCTAACAGACTGTCATTTCTTTCTGGTGTCTAATGAGATGTTCATATCAACCTTGGTGTACTTAGGTAAAAATTAGCTTATTTGATCCCCCTGGCCATTCGGTATGCACTTTTAATCAGTAAGCTCACATGTTTTTCAGTTCTGGGAAATACTTTGACATTATCAATCCAAACAATGCTTCTTTGATACTCCTATTACATATTCCCTAGGAGTAATCTATTAGATTTTTTCTTGTGTGGGTGGTGCTGGGAATTGAATCTATGGCATTTTATATGCTAGGCAAATGCTGAATTGCTGAATAATAATCCATTAACTCTATTCTGGGCCTTGTCTTTTTATTTATATTTATCTTTTAATTTTCCTTTATATGTCTCTTTAAATTTATTGGTCTCCTTTCCTGATTTAGGTATAAATCCCTCTCAGTACTAATGTCAACCATGGTTTGTGCTTTCTAGATTTAATCTACATTACTGAGTTAGAGCCATAACCCTGGCATTTTTAAAGCATTTTTTGTATAATTAGTCTGATAAAGATTATGATCTGAGAAAGCATATAAAAATAAAATTAACTTACATACTTCGGTTTTACAATCAACCACTGTTTACAATTTAATTTACTCACTTAAAACTAACCTGTTCTCAAATTCCATCTTCTTTAAACTACTGAAAATAGAATACAGACTTATTTTGAAATAAAGTCATTACAGAAATCATTCACAAAGTTAGATAATTTGAAATCAGTATCTACATTGCTGATCTACTTGACCTATCTACTAAAATAAGTATAATTAGAAAGCTGCTTTATACACCTCTGTTAATTTCTGCATATATGATTGTATTATCATAGAGTTCTTCAGGATAAGGTTTTAATTTGTGTGAATATATTTGTCATTGTTATCATTTAGTCCTTAAATTTTAGAAAATTTCTCCATATATTGAATACATAAATGTAATTCAATTAATTTTGGTGCACTACCATATTACACATTCTGCCATGTTTTATTGATTTACTTCCCTTCTGGTGGCTTATATCTTCTTGTTTTTATGTACCTTTGTCTATCTTTCAGGAAACAATGTAAAAGAATGATATCTTGATGTTTTATATATGTGCATAAGTATGTATATGGGACAAATGCTAAAACTTTGAATTTCTGTGTGATATCACCAACTGAACTCCAAAGAAAATTTCCATAATACTTGTATGTAAAACTTCAGCTATTTGTAATAAATTTTATTATTGCATGATAGCAGTTCTAAATTATTCTAGTCTGATGAGAGAAAATGGCGAATTCAGGCTAGTAAATTGAAACTTTCCTGATCAGGAATGAAAATCAATTATTATTTCTTTAAGCCGGGTGGTGGTGGTGTACGCCTTAATCCCAGCACTCGGGAGGCAGAGCCAGGTGGATCTTTGTGAGTTCAAGGCCAGCCTGGTCTACAGAGCGAGATCCAGGAAAAGGAGCAAAGCTACACAGAGAAACCCTGTCTCGAAAAACCAAAAAAAAAAAAAAATTATGTGTTTAGTGACTTGTTTATATGTATAAAGAGTTTTCTTAATTATCTGTTACTTTATTCTTGTTAATAAATAAAATTTATTTACTTATTCATAATAGTGAAGACTGATAAGGTAGCTTACTCTTGTAATACAAAAAAATCAGAAGGCTGAGGCAAGAGAACTGTAAATTTCAGGATAGCCTTTACTACAGAATGAACTATCATTTTGATAAATGAAAGTCACTATTACTTTAAGAAATATCATCAAGTATCTTTATTTGATCATGTTCACCATCATTCTTTCAGTAAATGAAAAGGAGCCATAAGATTCAGAAATTGCAATAGAGATAATGCAGTATGACAACAAAATTAGTCAGCCAAGTGTGTGGGTTGACCTTATGTTGCTGCTTCACAGATGGAAGATGGAGTTATGAACAAAGGGGTGTTTTTAGTTTCTAGGGGGTGAGATGAGCAAAGACATGGAACCTCCAGAGGGGAGGCATCTCTATCACCATTTCAATTATCCCAAGATCTGTGTTTGTCTTCTAACCTACAGAATGAGGGATAATATGTTTTATTACTTTAGGGTATCAAATTGACTATAATTTATTGTAGCAAAAGTGATAAACCAATAGTTACTTATTCAGCTTCCTACAAGTTAGAGGCTAACAAAAGGAACCCCATTTTAAATTTTAAATTATTCTGCATCTTATTCAGTTGTTTTTCATAGAGGCTATTTGCAGTTATATCACTTTTTAGGGGCACTGACAATCTAGAAGCACAGAGGATACAAATGTAGGAAGACTCTTCACAATTCTAGACTTTGATCAAAGCACAGTAGCCTGCTGTTCTACATGCAGTTGTGTTTCTGTTTTGTGTTTAGATATAGATGTTCATTTGTTAATTTATATCTTCTATATAATACCTGTGTGAATTAATGTTTGAAGATTCACTACTATTCTAATAGTCCAATACTTTTCTTCCCTGCTTTTGCATTCTTTTCCTGTCTTGTCACTCTCACATAAATATATCTTCAAAAGTTAAGCGTTTGTGGAAATCATTCAAAACAATGGCAAAACATTTAACACTGTAGTCTCCAAAACCAGATTGTGATATTCTCCTTCCTAGAGAAGTTATTCCAAAATGTCCAGATGCAGGTGTGATCATAATAGACCAAACTGGAAGGAAGAAATCAATCCCAAAGTTTCCCTCCCTAATGTTAGTAAAATCTTTAAAAAATAAGCACAGGAATGGAAATAAATATATACCAGAAAGTTACATACAAAACATATTTATTTTTTTCAGATCAGCTATCTTAGGAAAAGAGTTTGTATCTAGATAACAGAATTGTAAAACCATTATAGTATTAAATACCTATAATCTGGTTTATTTTCCATAATGATTAGTGTAAAAATCCATGAATACCATTTATAAAATTAATATTTCTTCATGGAACAAAATTTATTTCAGGACATATCTCCCCCTAATCTAGATCTAGTCTCATCACTTAATTGCTCAAAAGGACAAATTATAGCCATCAGAAATAAAATTAAACCTTTGAAAGTATACAAAATGATCTATGGACATTTTCAAGTATGTTAAGTTGTTGTATAAGAAATAATCAAGAAAAGCGATTATGAGTGGCATCTTGTGGAAATGTATTCCAACTTGATTCCCACAATGTTTGAATTGCAGGGCAATAAAAACTTAAGTATAGTCACATTTCTTTTCATTAAAGTAAATAACCGTTTATAAAGCAACATATAGACAAAAAGTTACTTCTATCATGATTCATAATGACATTTTACTATTATTCATATCGTGAATGCTATTTATTATCAGGATAATGCAAATATTACATGTTTTTTTCATTTTCTACTTTCCCTCTTTAAATTCCCCATCACATACATGTATTTGAATCATTGTCACCAAAATTACACATATATGTAAACAGGGCACCTGCTGGAGTGTAAGTTTTCTCTAAGAAAGCTTGAAATCAAGATTGTCATGACAACAGCCTCATTTTGAGAAGATCCTATCAAATCTGTGACTTTTTATATGTACTTTACTTTATTTGAGTTTATTATATTATTGGCATAGCTGATCTCCTCTTATTAAAATCAAGATTCATAATTCATTTTACCCCTCATGGCACAAAGAGAAGCTTTACTAATGTACATCAAATGAATAAATGAATCTTTTTCATCCCCACTACTGCTGTAGAAATTGGACTTAGGCCAGGCACTTGCCAAAGGCAACCACACCTGGGCTGGAGTTAGTCTCATTCAACAGGGACCCTGTCATGAATAGTGACTAATTGATTTTGGAAATATCCCTCTTGAACAGCTTTTAAAGAAGATAGATAGTTTAGTCAGCAAGTAAAAGTTAAAAAAGGAACACTATTACCAGGTAGTACATTGAAGCCCTGAGCAAGTGCAAGTAGAAAAATCGTTTTTGAAAAAGAGGAGTGAAGAGAAAATTTAGTCAGTAGTGATAACAACAGTAAAGTAGCCACTCATAAGAAGAGATATCTTGAAAATTACAGAAGTACCATAAATGATATTCACTTAGTTTTCACTGATGATTGCCAATGGTCTTAATATTGTCAATGTCCCATGGGCCTTTATTGCCAACCACCATTAACCCAAATGTGACCATGTTGATGGTAGCAAGCAAGAACTCCAAACATTTCATTTAATGATTACAGTAGTGCTGTAAATTCTTTCTTGCTTTTTCCCCAAGTTTCTGTTTACAAAAGATTTTCCCCTCATTGCTCACTTATTTTACACTAAAGCCAAGGCATAATAGTTCCTTAGTACTATTCTGAATCTTGCCACATTGACTTCTTTGTTTCACTGACTGCTATCATCAGAGCCATAAAAGAAGAATTGGCCATGTTACATTTCAAACTTTTGGCAGCAGTGAATATTCCTTTTTGCTCAGTAGAGTAAGTATTTGCAATCAATGTACGTTTTTACTACTTCCAAGTTCCCCTGGGTCTTCAAAGCCCTTTGACTTTCCGACAAACATTTTCTGATCAGTTGAGTCATCTTTGAAGGTGCTTGCCACCAGAGAGTTCTACAACACTGATTTTCTTTTGTGCCTAAACGATAGATAGAACATTTATTTATCTCTCACAACTCATTAAATGAGCTCAGTTTAGAAGAGATCATCTCTTTATAATAATAAGACTAATTCACAAAGAAATACAAAGGATGAGGCTGCAAAGACTGATCACTGGGGAGTGTTTGCCATGTAAGCATGAGGACTAGGTATGTCAGCTGGGCTCCAAAAATGTTAAGCAAAAATTTCCAGAAAAAAGCAATTTCTAAGTTTCCAGTTGTACACTATTCTCAACAATTCTAAAAGCTCTCTCTGTTTTACTGTGTCTACCCAGGACTCTAGTCATCCTTCTGTCCTGTCCCACACATCCACTCAGGATGCAAATCATCTCTCTGTCCCACATGTCCATGTGATGTGTGCTACCTTAGGTCCATTGTAACAGTCTCGCAACTCATGTCCACTATGACCTCAGTCACCAGAATAGTGATGCCAACATCAATGGACACCAGTGAATCTGCAGAATTTGTGTTATTGTTATTTTAATTGTGCTAGGGAATCAAAGGGGATGTGCATACTAAATAAGCAAGCACTCTAACACTCAGCTGCATTTCCAAGTAAATCTGGTATTTACTATTAGCTACTCTTGTTGATATTTCTGTGCATGATTTATAAATTAGAGTTTATTATAAGACTCAGTACTGTGTGGTTTGGGAATCCATGGGGGCCTTAGAATGTATCCACTGGGCCTGGAAAGTTTGCTCAGTGGTTAGGAGAACTGGCTGTGTTTCCAGAGGACTCAGGTTCATTTCCTAGCACCCACATGGTGATTCACAACTGTTTGTAACTCCAGCTCTAGGGGAACCTGTAGTGGGAAGCCATTCCAGCTTTGATCTGGAAGTTCCAACCCCCATGGAGGCGTCGGTAACTGTCACACCTACAAGGCAGGGTCAAGAGAGGGCCTTCAAGACCCAAGATCCAGATGCACCACACTCTCTGTTCCTGGACCCTGGATGGTGGAGGTTGACCTAGTAGAGTTCTCCAGAGAACACCACTGGACTGCCACTCACCTTCCCCAGACCCTGCGACCTACCTATCCCTTCATTTGTAAGTTATGCCACTAATAAATCTCCCTTTTAACTACATGGAGTGTCCTTAATAATTTCACCAATATCTGGCAACCAACAAGGGGCACAAACCCACGACCTTGAGATTAAGAGTCTTATGCTCTACAGACTGAGCTAGTTAGTCTGAGATTTAACTATCTGAGCTTTCTCACAATACCCAGCAGAGATACCATTACCCCCAAAACAGCAGGAAGCAATTCTATTAAAATGACACCCTTCTCCCTAAGGTTTCATATTTCTCAGGGTTATGGATGATGGTTACAGGGTTGGGGGTGGAAGAAAATATTAAATTCAGTATTCTCCTTAAGAAAAGAAAAAGTGTCTCAAAAAAAAGAGAAAAGAAGAAATGGAATGGATAGGTACAAGATATTATGGTAGATTATTGTATATACTAGTAAACAAATTTAGTAAAATAGCAGCCTCAGATAATTTGCACTGTTATGGATTGTTATATGTTGATACAAATGTAAACTATTTTTATATTCCTGTTTAAGATAATTTGTATATTGATACAAATACAGAACTATATTTGTTATAATATAAATATATTTCTACTCTTATTTGAAATATTTGTATATTGATACAAATGTAAAATTCTATCTGTCATACTTTATGTTCTACTTCTGTTTAGGATATTCTGTATATTGATTATATGTTTAAGATTATTGTCATATTGCATATTGCACTATATATTACTACCTCTGTCATAATATCTTGTGTATTGTCACAATTTTGAAGTCATCGTTCTTTACTATACATTTGCTTATAGACTGTTTACCTTGTTTACATGAGGCCTTAGTCCTTAGGTTATTTCGGTAGATAAGACTTATAAATTTATAGTCACCTATGCTTGTCATCTCTATAGTTACGTTAGTTAGGTTATCCAGATTTACAGATACATAGGTCAGATGGACAGGTAATCTTCAAACACTTCATAGACCTAGAGAATATGGCATTTAAATAACTTAGAATTCTGTGGACGTGAGACACAATTGCTCCTGGCAGGACCAATTTGATCCCGAAAGAATGTTGGGCTTCTAAGACATTTCCAGTTGGAAGTTTGTCTTCTTGGCACAAAATGGCCTACTGGGCAAAGAACTGCCCTTGCCTCGACTGCTGACAGTATGAATGCTGTCCTTTCTGGACAAGCAGGACACAAGGAAAATGACTTCTGAACTCTGCCAAGACAGGGTAAGATGGTCTTTCAAAATTCCTGCTTCTGAAAATGGTCTGTCAGATACTCTAGGCCTGCAGCCAATTTGAATGCACCAACAATGCTGAGAAACTTTAGGTGACTGTCCAGGATGCCAGCTGTCTCTGTGTACTCTTGCAAGACTCCCAAAAGTTGCTTGTATCCATCTTTCATTTCTCAGGTACCATTATATTCCTTCTCAGGTCTTTGATGGGATTGAAGACTAGCAGTTATAGTTACAACATATATATATATATATATATATATATATATATATATATATATAATATCTTAGATAGAACATATTAATTATTAGATTCAGGTTCTTTAGGATAGGACACCTTTTGGAATGATCTTTGTAACATACCCTTAACCTACACTCTAGACTTCTCTGGATTTTAGTATGTGTTTCTTGCTTGATATTGTTTGCATTGATTGTAGTTCCAACTTATCTAGGTCATTATCCCTCATTACTCCTGGATAATATTTGATAACCATTCCTTTGTATATAATCTTGTATTAGGTTAGAACCTTCTTATTTAGACAAAAAAGGGAGATGTAGTGGGTAGCCATTCCAGCTTTGACCTGGAAGCTCCAACCCCCATTGAGGCTTCGGTAACTGTCATGCCTACAAGGTGGGGACAAGAGAGGACGCCGATGCGCTGTGCTCTCTTTTCCTGGACCCTGGACGGTGGAGGTTGACCGAGCAGAGTTCTCCAGAGAACACTGCCGCATTGCGATTCACCTTCCCCAGACCCTGCGGCTTACCTATCCCTTCATTTGTAAGTTATGCCACTAATAAACCTCCCTTTTAACTACGTGGAGTGGCCTTAATAATTTCACCAATAGAAACCAATACCCTCTCCTGGCCTTTTAAGGCAACAGGTATGCAGATCATGCACAGGCCTATATATGCAGCCAAAACATCCATACATAGAAAATAAAATAAAATAAAATAAAAATAGAAAAAAGTATCTTCCAGCATTTTCCCTTAAAATGGTGTCTTACTTCAGTATGATAATTCATGTATTTAAAACCATAAACAGGCCCAGGGATGATATTGCAATCTTATAAGCTGGAGGTTGGTTTGGCAAAAATGTGAAGATGCCTGTGAGCTTGTTGTCCAGCCAATTGGAAAGATCCAGGTTCAATAAGAGATCTTGTCTAAAAAATTAAGGTGGAGAGGAGCCAGCCACATGGCTCAGATGGTAAAGGTGCTTTGCCACCAAACCTGATTATTTGAGTAATATCCTTGGGTCTCATATGGCAGAAGGAAAGCATCTACTCCTGGAAATTCTGACCTCCATATATTTGCACACATGCACATGCACAAACCTATGTGCATACAAAAAACAAACAATTAAATATAACAAATTATCTTTATGGAATATCACAAAGTGTAGGAGGTTTAGTGACAGAAAGAAAGGTGAAAGGGAAATTGTGTATTCATAAGGAGAAGTCAATTTAACCAACTAATCACCAAGTTAGAAACATAAGCACATACAAGTACAGTCACTCTTTTCTATCAACATTTTCTGTATCATACAATGAACCGTAGATAAAAAGACTCAGAAAGTATTCATTGGCCATTGAACATCTACAAAACTGACTTTTTTGTCACTATCCCAAAAGCAATACAGTATATCAAAATATTTACATAAACTTTATATTATATTACAAATTATAAGCAATATTAATCTGACCTGAAGTACATAGGAGGATAAACAATTTATATTCAATAGTATGCCATTTATATAATGGTCTTGAGTATCTACCGAATTTAGTATATGCAGTTGGCCCATAGATATCTTCAATATGAGTCTAATCTGACAAGATGAAAATACAAATATGCATGTGTGAGTAATTAATTTATGTTCCTGTGGCTTATCATCAGTGTTGATATACAGACTCAATAATATGTTATTAATTCATCATGAATTCATGTTTTTCCTTGTTTACAAATCTAACACTTGCTATTTGTGATGCTCTATAATGAGAGATTATGGTCCTTCTGTAAGGCTCTTGGTTGTATCCCTGGTACAGTCTTTAAAATATTCTGATTTATATAGTCTTTGTGCTCATCTTTTCTCTACAGGGATGCCCTTTATTTGTCTTAAGAAACTAGCATCGCTGGATGGTCTCTAACTCTGTTCCATCAAATTGTTCCTTCAGAATAATTCATAACTAACCTTTTACCTTGGAATAGAAGAAAACATAGTTATCTCTCCAGAGGGCAATGTGCTGTACACAACATTGCTGTATGTGTGAATTTTGTTCTTTATAAAGTAACTTTCAGAGAACATTGAGCAAGGCGGTTGGATACTTTTCATCTCTCATTTCCCTGAGAAGGAACGATTTGAACAACCACACACAAGTAAGCATGCTGTTATAGGTATGAAAGAGTTCAGCAAAGAGTTCTCAGCACTCTTTAGGAGAAAAACAAATGACCAAACAGACAAAAGAACAAAGAAAAAGTTCCACCCTATAAACCCAAGCTATCTCCCCTGAAAAGGGGAGGGGCCCACATTATCTAGTTAGCTGTGCTCCACAGCTTCTGCTTAAGAGCAGTAGAAGATAATACCTTACTGTGTGATGCTAGCTCAGAAATATGTGAAAATTCAACATCCACAGTGTGGATTCTACTGGGTATGCTTGGATTTTACAAGACTGTTAAGTCAAACCTATTGTAAGTAAGTAAACAGCTGTGTCTTGGAAATCAGACTGACAGCAACCTAGTTGTAAATAACTTTGTTACAAGAACCTTTTAGGTTCTGAGTGTCACTTACTAGGAAACTCCTATACACTTCAAATGAAGGGTTGAAGAAAAACAAATACTCTTTTCCTTAGGATGTCTGTGACTTTTTTAGTTAACTAGGACACTGATATTCAACACTAAACCAAGCACATCATTTTAACAAGTGCTCAAGGCTTCTTCAGCATAGACGAATTTCTAAACAGTCTCATTAAATAAGAAACACAGAGCCAAATACAGGGGTGAAAGCCTTAGAGACCAGAGAAATACTGAGAGCCACCAGCTAACCTTAGCTCATCATGCCTCCAGCATAGCTTCCCCAGAGAGACTTCTTCCTGTCTAACCTGTGCATTTATTGCCTTGCTGTTGTTCTACCTTCTCATTGTCTCTTAGTCCAGCTACCTCACTTCATTGTCACTGCCTATCTGTACAGACCTCCAGGTCTCTATGGTTGGTACTGGGAGTAAAGGCATGTGTCACCATGCTTGGTTGTTCCCTAGTGTGCCCTTGAATACACAGAGACTCTGCTTACCATGTGATCGGATTAAGGGCATGTGCCTTTTTTTTTTTTTTAATGCCTGACTTTTGTTTATGGCTGGCTATGTCCTTTGATCTCCAGGCAAACTTTATTTATTAACATACAAATAAAATATCACCACACTTCAGACTAAATGAACTACTCTCAAGGGTTAATATTAGCCAAGGTAAATACATGTTTGTATTGATTGGAAACCTGACAAAAAAAATTTAGTCATGCAGTCTGAATTGAGAACCAGTATTCTAAAGAGTATTGAGTATATTAACTTAAATCAGCTATTTTATTCTTTTTTCCTAAATCTTTTATGGCTTTTGACATATAATTCCTACACTGTAGGACTGTCAACATACATATACATATGATCTAAAATTGTAATTCTAAGAAGTTTACACTTGGGACAGGCCATGCTTGCCAAAAAAAAAACAACAACAAACAAACAAACAAAAAAACCAGGTAGTCTGCCACAGACCTTCTCCTCTCTCTGTTCCCTTAGACCCAACTCCCAAGTCATGTCCCTAGCACTGCAACAGAATACCAGCTGCAGCCTTCCTCACCCCTGCTCACATCCCCTGTGGACCCCACAAACCATCCCATCTTAACTCTCATCCCCACACTTGTTGCTTTTTCCAAGATCCCAACTCAAGTAGGCACCCCTGCTAACTCAAGAGCTGTTCCTCCCGAGGCAATAAGTAGGCTGAAGGCAGACCCACACCTTTCCTACTGCTCGTGACATTCAGTCTTCCAGTATCATTCCATTCCAAGCTCTGTAGCTAGAAATCTGCTGTGGTCTCCCTTTTCCCTCTGATGCTGTCCTCAATGAATCACAAAGACCTTCTCCTCCAATTTTCCTTCCCTCAAGTTATCCCAGTTACCTCGCCTCTAACACCAGCAAGCGTTCGCTGTGAACACACCAGTTGAACAGGCCAGGCAATCAGGCAACACACAGTCACCATAATCTCTGAAAATCCAGAGATTAAACAGAAACAAAGGAAGAAAACACTCACCCAACAGAAAACAATCAGAAATCAGCACCTAGACCTATAATCATCGCAAAGCCAGATGCCAAGTTACCAGCATAAAAACACAATGAATAACAGCCAGGGCAATGTGTTTCCACTAGAGCCCAGCTATTCTAATGACAGGATCTAAATAGTCCAACATATCTGAAGCAAAGGAAAAGGACCTTAAAACAATTAATGGATATAACAGAGGTCCTTAAACAGGAAATGAACAAATCCCTTAAAAAATTCAGCAAAACACAGTGTAATGAAATAAAGAAAACTGTCCAAAACTTGAAATTGGAAATAGAATCAATTAAGAAAACCCAAATCAAGGAAACTCTGGAAGTGAAAAATTTAGAAATTCAAAAAGGAACTATAAAGGCAAGCTTCAGCAACAGACTACAAGTGATGGAAGAGAGAAACTCAAGTGTTGAAGATACAATAGAAGGAATGGATACCTCAGTCAAAGAAAATGTCAAATCTAAAAAATGTCCTGACACAAAATATTAAAAAACATCTGGGACATCATGAAAAGACCAAATTTCAGAATAATAGAAATCAAGGAAGGAAAAGAAGCCCAGCTCAAAGGTTCAGAAAATGTTTTCAACAAAATCAAAGAAGAAAATTTCCCTAAACTAAAGAAGTCGATGCCTACAAAGGTACAAGAAGCATGCAGAACACCAGATAGATTGGACCAGTGAAGAAAGTGACCTCACCACATAGTAATCAAAACTCTAGACATATGGAAGAAAGAAAGAGTATTAAAAGTTTCAAGGGAGCTGGGCAGTGGTGGCACATGCCTTTCATCCCAGCACTCAGGAGGCAGAAGCAGGCTGTTGTCTGAGTTTGAAGCCAGCCTGGTCTACAAAGTGAGTTCTAGAACAGCCAGGACTACATAGAGAAACTCTGTCTCAAACAAAACAAAACAAAACAAAACAAAAACAAACAAACAAACAAAAGCCTCAAGGAAAAAGGATCAAGTAACATAGTAACATATAAAGGCAGGCCTATTAGAATGAAACCTGACTTCTTAATGGAAACTCTAAAAGTCAGAAGGGTCTGGACAAGTGTGGTGCATACTCTAAGAGACCACAGATGCCAGCCCAGACTACCATTCCCAGAAAAGCTTTCAATCACAATAGATGGAAAGAATAAGCTATTCCATGTTAAAGCCAAATTTGAACAATATCTATCCACAAATACACCCTTACAGACGGTGCGAGAAGAATAATTCCAACTTAAAGAGGTTAACTATACCCATGAAAATATAGGAAATATACAGCAAAATCAAAAGGAAAGAAACACACAATCACACACACCACTGCTGCCGCCACCACACCACCACCAACAACAACAACAACAACAAAATAACAGGAATCTATAACCATTCTCTGGTTTCAGTTCTCCAATAGAAAGACACAGAGGAACAGAATGGATGGGAAAACAGGATCTGTCCTTATGTTTCATCCAAGAAACACACCTCAGTATCAAGAATAGACATTACTTTGGGGTATTAGTTTAGAAAAGATATTCCAGGCAAATGGACCTAAGAAGCAAAGTGGTATAGCCATTTTAATATCTAACAAAATAGACTTCAAACCAAAACTAATCAAAAGAGATAAGGAATGATACTACATACTCATCAATGGAAAAATACCATAAAATGGCATTTCAATTCTTAACATCTATGCTTCTAGCACAAGGGAAACTACTTTTGTAAAGGAAACACTACAACAGCTTAAATCACATATTGACATTCACACACTGATAGTGGTAGATTTCAATACCTTACTTTCACCAATTGACAAGTTATCCATACAAAAATTAACCAGAGGATATTTCTTATATTGGAACTAACAGATGTTACAAACGAAATGGAGCAAACAGATATATACAGAATATTTCACACAAACACAAAAAATTTACTTTTATTTCTGCACCTCATGGAACTTTCTTCAAAAGTGACCACAATAAAGCAGGTCTCAACAGATACAAGAACATTGAAATAACCCTCTGTATTCTATCAGACCTCCATGGAATAAAGCTGGATATCAATAACAACAAAGGCAATGAAAAAACTTACAAACTCATCGAAACTGAACAACTCTCTACTGAATGAAAAACAGGTTAAGACAGAAATAAAGAAATCAAAGACTTTCTAGGATTTAATGAAAATGAATACACAACATACCCAAACTTATGGGACACAATGAAAATAGTTCTAAGACAGAAGCTCATAGCACTAAGTGCCTACATTAAAAAAAATAATAATTGGAGAGATCTCAGACAAGCAACTTAACAGCACACCTGAAAGCTATAGAACAAAAAACAGTAATAACATGCTAGAAGAGCAGATGGTAAGAAATAATTAAACTCAAAGCTGAAATCAATAAAATAGAAACAAAGAGAACAATACAAAGAATCAATGAAACAAAGTTGGTTCTTTGGGAAAACAAGACAAACTAAAAGGCAGAGAGAAAATATCCAAGTTAACAAAATCAGAAATGAAAATAAAGACATAACAGCAGACACCAAGGAAATCCAGAGACTCAAAAGGATAAACTTTAAAAACCGTACTCCACCAAAATGAAAAATTTAGAAGAAATGGTAAGTTTTGCTATACAAACCACTTACTAACGTTAAAAAAAGCTCAGAAACAAATTAAATAGACAAATAACACCTAAGAAAATAGAAAAAGTCATTAAAATTTCCCAACCCCAAAAATACAGGGCCAAATGATTTTAGGGCAGATTTCTACCAAATTTTCCAAGAAGATTTAACTCCAATCCTCAAACTACTCCACAAATGGAAACAGAACATTGTCAAATTCATTTTATGAGGCCACAGTTACCTTGACACCCAACAAAGAAAGAGAGTTACAGACCAATTCCCCTTATTAACATAGATGCAAAAATACTCAATAAAATATTTGCAATCTGAATCCACGAACACATCAAAAAGATCAGCCACCATGATCTAGTATGTTTCATCCCAGAGATGCAGGTATGGTATATGAAAATTAGTAAATATAGTCTACCACATAAACAAATTGAAAGCATAAAACCACACAATCATCTCATTAGATGAAGAAAAGGTCTGTGACAAAATACAACATCCCTTCATGATAAAAGTCTTGGAGAATTTAGGGAAACAAGGGACATACCTAAACATAATAATTTATAGCAAGTGTATAGCCAACATCAAATTAAATGGAAAGAAACACAAAACAATTCCACTAAAATCAAGAACACATCAAGGTTTTCTACTCTTTCCATATCCATTCAATATAGTACTTGAAGTTCTAGCTAGAGCAATAAGACAACTGAAAGTGATCAAGGCGATAGCGATAAATATTGGGATAGAAGAAGTCAAAGCATCATTATTCGCAGATGATATGATACTATATATACATAAGTAACCCTAACATTTTCACCAGGGAACTCCTAAAGCTGATAAGCACTTTCAACAAAGTGGCTGGATACAACATTAACTCACTAAAATCAGTAGCTCTCCTATATACTAATGACAAATGGACTGAAAAAAAAAATCAGGGAAGCAACATCTTTCACAATAGCCTTAAATAATATAAAATGCCTTGGGGGTAACTCTACCCAAGTAAGTGAAAGATTTATATGATAAAGACTTCAAGTCTTTGATGAAAGAAATTAAAGAGGATATCTGAAGATGGAAAGACATCCTAAGCTCATGAATGGGTTGGATTAACATTTTACAAATGGCCATCCTACCAAAAGCAATCTACAGATTCAGTGCAATCCCTATCAAAATTCCAACACAAGTCTTCACAGACCTTGAAAAAAATACTCAATTTCATATGGAAAAAGAAAAAAACCCAGGATAGCTATAACAATCCTGAACAATAAAAGAACTGTTGGATATCCCACCATTCCCAATTTCAAGTTGTACTACAATGCTATAACAATAAAAATCACATGGTATTAACATACAACCAGACATGATTATCAATGGAATTGAACTGAAATCTCAGACATAAATCCACACACATATGAACACTTGATTTTTTATAAAGAAGCCATAAATAAACACCGAAAATAGATGTTGACATGCAGAAGAATGCAAATTGATCCATATTCATCACCCTGCACAAAGCTCAAGTCCAAGTGGATCAAAGACTTCAACATAAAATCATATACACTGAACTTGAAAGAAGAGAATGTAGTTAATAGCTTTGAACATGTTGGCCTAGGAGACAACGTTCTGAACAGAAAACTGATAGTGTAGGCACTAAGATCAACTATTGGTAAATTGGACCTCACGAAACTTAAGTTTCTGTACAGCAAATAACAGTGTTAACTGGACAAAGTGGCAGTGCACAGAATAAGAAAAGACTTTTTTTCTTTAGCAAATCCACCTCCAAAACATGACTAATATACAAAATATATAAAGAACTCAAGAAACTATATATCAAAAACCAACTAATCCAATTAAAAATGGTGTACAGAGCTAAACAGAATTCTCAGTAGAGGAATCTCAAATGACTGAGAAACACTTAAAGAAATGTTCAACATATGTAGGCAATAAGGAAATGCAAATCAAAGCTACTTTGAGATTCCATCTTACACCTGTCAGAATGGGTAAGATCAATAGCATAATTGACAGCTCATGCTAGCAAGGATAACATGATGGTTTTTTAGAAAGTTGGGAATCAATCTACCTCAAGACCCAGCAATATCACTCTTGGGCATATACCTGAAGGACACTCCAACCTACCACAAGGACACTTGCTCAACAATGTTTATTGTGGCTATTCCTAATAGCCAGGGACTGGAAACAACCTACATATCCCTCAACAGAAGAATGGATAAAGAAAATGTGATACATTTACACCATGCTATATCACTCAGCTGTTCAAAACAATGACACCATGAAACTTGGCGGCAAATGCATGGAACTAAAAATAATCATCCTGAGCGAGGTAACCCAGAAACTCCCCAAAAAATTGTGGTATTCATTCACTTATACGCATATATTAGCCATTAAATAAGTGATAATCAAACTAAAATCTGTAGACCCAGAAAGTTTAGGTAAAGAGGAGTGGTCTAGAGGGAATGCAGAGATCTCCCTAGAAGGGGGAACTAAATAGATTTTATGGGCAGATTTAGGGATAGGTATAGACCGGAGTGGGTGTGGGCGATCAGGTACAATGGAGATGAGGTTAGGGAAAAGACAATTGGAACTGGGCGTAAATTGGCGGGAAGTGTGGAAACCTACTGCAGTGGAAACATCCTGGAATGTATGAAGACAATCCTAATGAGAATTTCTAGTAATGGGGGATATGGAGTCTTAACTGGCCATCTCTTGTAGCAAGGTGAAGCTTCCAGTGGTAGGCTGGGGTATATTCAATTGAGGTGTTGGCCAAGAAATCTTTTGGGAAATCCCCAAATAATCTGGACTATTGCTACGATGAATAACTGTTTTCCACAAACTGACAGCGGGCCTCATTTCCAAGGATAACACTCACATAACTCATTGAACATGGAGAAGTTGAGCTGCTGCTTACACGGAGTCCTTAATGTCTTTGGTGTGCGAAGGTACTCTTCAGGCTACCAACAGAGAAACATGGACATCAACTCAGCCAGAAAACCTTTGATGTATAATCTGTCCTGCCTGCAAAATATGCTAGGACAATGGCTTCATAGCATGTATGGGAGTAGTCAACCAATGTCTGATTTGATCTAAGGCCTACTCCATAAGAAGGGCCCCACATCTGACACTGCTTGGGTAACCAAGAACCAGAGATTAGAAGGCCCAGAGATCAAGGGTAACACTAATTACTAGTGGAAAAACAAACAAAACAAAACAAACCAGAAAATGATTCCTGATATTCTGCTATACTCAAAGATCAGTGCCCTATCCAGTCATCATCTGAGAGGCTTCCTCCAGGAGCAGATTGGAACAGATGCAGAGACTCCGAGCCAAACATGATGAAGAGTGGAGAGAAATAATCTAAATTAGAGATCTCCATCAAATCCCTCCTCTCATAGCTCAGAGAATCCTGTGGAAGATGAGGCAGAAAGATTGCAAGAGCCAGAGAAGATGGAGGAAACAAAGAGAACAAGGCTCTCTGAATCCACTAAGCAAGGCTCATATGAGCTTACAGAGACTGAAGCAGAATGCAGAGGGCCTGCACGGGTCTGGACCAGGTTCTCTGCATATATATTATACATATTAGCTTCATATTTTTATGGTACTCTTGACTGTGAGAACAAGTGAGTCTGACTCTTATGCCTACTCTTGGCACTCTTTTCTACTGTTTGGAAATAAAGAAAAAGAACAAAGATAAGGACCAGTGAGAAGACTCAGTAGGTAAAGTCACATGCTGCCAAGCCTCAGGACCTGAGCTGATCCCTAGGATGCATGAGGTGGAAGGAGACAGTAGATTTCTGAAACTTGTCCTCTGACTTCCAGTTATGTGTCATGATGCATGCACACACACCCAAATAAATAAAATGTGCTGTTTAACATAAAAATAAAGATAAAAGTAGGAAACACTTTTTATATTTTATTTTTTATTTATTTATTTATTTATTTATTTATTTATTTATTTATTTATTTATTTATTTATCTAATGATCACCACACGGAGTTAAGGACAAACCAGCTTTACTTTCCTAACTCACTTTAGTCTAATATTGACTGTTCACCTCAGTGGACGGAAACCCTGTTGGTAGGAATGGACACATCATATGTTCTCCAGACCGGACACTGTAGGGCCCTCAGATGTGTCTTAGAGTCTGCCTTGTGTTTCTACTTCTGGGAGATGTTGATGACCATATTCTAGAGACCAGCAGAGAAGAAAGTTTCTCCAATTATGTGGCTTAAGCAAAGTGCAAATGAACTGCGCAAATGAATGCATAAAGAGGATACTGTTTTTCTTTCCTAGCACAGAAAGGTCCTGGGGAGAAGGTAGGCAGGCATTGCATTGCCTTCTTCATAGATCACACATTCCTGCAGTACTGACAGGATCCTTCTATCTGCTCCATATGCTTTGTTCTTCCAAAATATTTTTCCTTAAGGAAAGCTGAAGTGTGACATACATATGGGTCATTGAATTTTTCAATTACTGACTGAATAACACCATCAAACACCAATTATGTGTCAGGCTCCATACTAAGCTCTGAGGGATGTAGAAATGACTCATTATACAGCTGATCTCAACATGATCTCATGCAATTGGAAGCACCACATGAATGGATGTGCACACAGGTAAAATTCAATGTGATGAGGACAAGGTTAAAATTTGTAGCATCACAAAAGATATAGCCAGCCATCTCTCTACTCAAGATTCCAGGAGCAAACAGCAAGAATGGTAGCGGGCATGAAGAAGAACTGAAGAAATTTGTCCTCAAAATGTTCTACACATTTTTCACTCCTACTTTGTGCTGAAAAAAGGAAGGAAGACAATTGTCTGCCATGAACCAAATGTGCCAGAGTCATATCAGAAGTATAAGGATCTTCAAAACCCCAGTTTGTCCCAACTTAAAAACAGTTTCTTCTACCTGTTACTTAGTTTTCTCCCTTGTTGTCCAAAAAACTCTGCAGGTTAAGCAGGTAGTGTTGTAAACAAAACAAAGAAACCAACAAAAACTTTTAATGATACTACTACAACATTGTCTGAAAGTACAACAAAAATGCAAGCATATGGTTAGAATGGCTTTGTTTCAAATCCAAATGCTTATAACATGCCTCATTTAGGATTAGATTCCTGCCTGGCATGAATTAATGGGAAAATCTGTTTCTGAACTACCCGAGTGTAACAGGTGGTCTGAGAAACTCCATTAAGGGCTTTTTTCTCTTTTTTCAGTTTCACTGCTCCAGGGGATGACCTCTGTAGATTTTCAAGCCTATCCTGACTCTTCAATATAGGTAACCAAGCATTGTTTCTATTTGTGTTTTAGTTGGAAAGTCATTGTTTAATTGGAACAAACAAACCAACAAACAAACAAACAAAAATATTGAAAACAACAGACAAAGCTAGTAAACAGTTAAATTAAAAATGTGCAAGAACTCTAGGGCCCTTGAGTGTACACCTGCTTGGCTCTCAGCAATCAGTTTTATCGCAAGCTTGGATTCACATCATTGATTTCTGAGGCAACTTTTGAAGAATGCCCAAGGCACATCATTATGCATCAGTAGCATATTAGAGGGACAAAGCTAGTGATTTCTGAAGTTAAATATCATAGGGGACGTACACAGATGTGGTGGTAAAACTTAGAATTCTAAGAGGAATGGAAGAATAAACAAGTGCCACCTGAGATGGTGTATGTCAGTTTATTCCCTTCTGTGGGCCCTTGAGAGACCTAGCCAACAGCCAGGCCAACATAATCTTTCTAAAGAGGGACGTGAAGGCTGGTAAGCAATTTTTTTTTCCTTTCTGGCTGAAAATAGATTTGGCTACTTTTACAACTAGAAAAAGTGGTATTAAGACTGGACATTGAATGAAGAATAATGGTAAGCTATTGTTTACTTTCGAACTGAAACCTCCATTGGTGAGTATGTTAATAATAATTATTATAATATGGAACGGCTTTCCTTGAAGTTTATAGGATTAGGTGATATCTTTAATTGTTTTTTAATGTTTATTATTATTATATATATGCGTGTTTTGCCTGTATATACGTCCACACATCTTGAGTGTGCCTGGTGCCTGTAGAGTGCCAGAAAATATTATCAGATCCTCTGGTACTAGAGTTATAGATGGTTTTGAGCCTTCATGTGGGTGCTGGAAATTGAACTAGGGTCCTCTAGAAGAGTAGCTGGTGCTCTTAACCAGTGAACTATCTCATTAGCTATACTACATTTATGTTTAGCAACCCAAGAGGTCACTTGTCTAATTGACATTGTTCCTCTTACACTGAATTGAATGGCCAAATTAACACTCTTGTGATTTCTTATTTAACCCTTTATGCTAATTTTCTTGTATTTCACCCACTGGTTAGCACTTTAAATGACAATTTAAGAGTTCCAGCATCATCAAACAGGAGAGGGGATTGAAGAGGGGATATGGAGAGAGTGTGGGGAGGGACTTCTAAAATGAAAGGTCATTTGAGGGGTTTTATGGAAACCTCATACAGTAGAAGCTTCCTAAATTATATACATCTGTGAAGGCAATCTAAATGAAATTGCCAAATAATGGGGGAGACAGAACTCCAACTGGACACCTCTCATCACCAAATGAAGCTTCAGGACCCAGAATGGGTTATATCCAATAGAGTTGTTGGCCAAAGGGGTCCGTTGGGAAGTACCAAATAACCCAGGGTGTTGCAATGAGTATAGGTTGCTCTCCAGAAACTAAAGGCAAGGCTTTATTGCTGAAAACAACACCTATGCAACTATTTCAACATGGATAGATAGAGCTGCCACCTACCTATAGCCTTTACCCCGACCGGCAAGTTTTCATTGATCACTTGATAGATAATTAGGTTGTTTTTATTTCCTGGGTATTGTAAAAATAGTGATGCAATGAATATGAGAAAAGGGACAGCTTTACATACTGAATTTATTTCCTTTCAATATGTACATAAAAATAGGATTTCTTGAACATATGGTAGTTCTAGCTTTAACATTTTGAAGATTTACCATACATAGTTGTAATATAGGTATTCCTTCCCACCAACAGTGTTAAGGGGTACCATTTAGTCTACACTCTTTTCCAAAACTTGCTCTTTTTAGAAATTTGATAATCATATTCTTATAGGGTAAAGTGACACTTCATTAGTTTTTATTTGTATTTAACTGATAATTAGCAGTTGATCAACTTTCTTTTTCATATACTATGGAGCATATATCTCTTTTATTGAAAATTTGTAACTTAAGCCAATTATCCTATTTTATATTGGGACCTTTTTAAGTTATTGTTTTTTGTAGGTCCCTTATATATTCTGGAATTGAATCCCTTGCCAAATGTATGGCTTAGCTCATCTTTCTTGAACATCATCTCTTCTCTGTGTTGAGTTTTGTTGGATAGGATTCCATTTCGATAGTTTTTTGTTTGTTTGTTTATTTTCAATTTGAAAGAGGGTTCTGCTCTGTAGCCCAGACTGGCCTGGAAATTACTATACAGAAGAGTGAAATCAAAACAGAATGATGAATGGCTGTTGCCATAAGGATAGAGTAGGATAGAGTAAATCATTGTTAAATGGTTACATAGTTTTATTTCTTCAAAGAGTAAAATTTTATATGTATGATGGTAGCGATGTTTGAATGAAATACGAATGTAGTTAACACCACTGACTAAATCTCAGATATTCGTGCCAATAACAGGACACTGATTAACATGCACACATGCAATTGGTTTCATGTTTTCTTTTCTGCCATCTACATCTAAGTAGTCACTGTGCTTTGTTTATATTAATTGTGCTTAACCCGCTTACATGATTTTACATTGATGGGTGTAGTAAACTATCAACAGGTGTTATCTACCTACCTAAGTGAAAAAGAAAGTCAAGAGAACTTCTAAAGTTTTACAGAAATCTTCTGTGATTATATATTTTTTAAATCGAGGGTGATTTACATTTTAAATCTGGAATGTGTGTATTTTGCTTTGATTGAAGAGGATTTTAAACAGTAAGTTAGTGATGCTTTTTAGACAATGGAGTTTATTACTTTTGAGGAAGTTGTAAAATTATACCTTGGGATACTGAGAATTTTATACATCTTATTATACCAAAGAGAATTTTATCCATTTACCCAGTCATGAGAGCTTTTATATACAGAAATATATGACACTGAAAAATTACGGCTTGGAATTTTTCTTTCTATTTAATGTAGTAGAATTACCTAGAGGTTTTAATCTTCTCAGAATAAATTATTATATAATGAATTATTTTGTGTGTAACGATTTTTAAATGACCATTTAAATATTTCAAATACTTTCAATAAGCTGAAAAATGTTTCAAATTTGTTTTTCTTATTCAAATGTTGTCATGAAAATCAAAAGATAAAGAAGTTTAAGGCTTCATTTATACTTAAAGTAATCAAGTTTTCTTGCAAATATATTTCAAATTCCCTCAAAAGTATTCTTTTACCTAGAAAACACACACATTAAAAAACACATTTTCTATTGTTAGAGGAAATAATTTCCTCTGCTGTATTTTTGTTAAAACTTTTCAAATAAAAGAGACCATTACTATCTCTCTATAAATATCTGAATAGAAAATGTACAAATAAATATCAATTCTCTTTTCTAGCAAGAATAATAATACAAGTTTTCCAGGGTGATAAGTATCCATTTTAAAGAAGCTTCATCTACAATACAATTTGTTGATAAGAAGAACTAGGTAATAATATTTAAAGAATTCCTTGAAGAATCAAGGCAAACATTAATATTCTCAACATTTATAGTCTTTATTTCTCATTGGACTTTTACTGCTATCTTTTCTGCATAGCAATATTCTTTTCTATTGCTTTTGAAATAATCACCACAGAAGTTCAGTTACACAACTTATCTCAGAGAATTTCATTTTCTTTGAATTGCTTTCAAATAATGAGTATATTTAGTTTGATATTCAGGGATCATTACCAAGAACTTTAGAAGATAAAATACAACTATTGAATGAGTACAACGTTGGTAGAAATTTAGCACAAAGCTTTTAATCTTTGTAGTGATAAAATATATTTCATTTAAAATATTTTTAAATATTATTATTATTATTATTATTATTACTATTATTATTATTTAATTATGTTGGAGAAGGGTCTCACTATGTAGCCCATTCTTTCCTGGTATTCAGGATTCTCTTATCTCAGACTATAGGTGTTTGTAGCCATATTCCTCCTAATTTTGTTTTTAAAACTAATAGTTTATAATAATTATGGGAATATTCAACATTAGCATGATAGCTATATTCCATAAACCATATTAACATAAAGATTTATTATAGTAGATTGCTCTCCATTTTTTTATAATATTGGGGATTGAACTTAGGGCCTCACATATGCTAGGCTAGGGCTTTACATCAGAGCTATAGTGTCGCTATTTTCAATTTATTTTTTTCAAATATGTATTTCATTTAAATTATGTGTATATGTTTGTGTCTGTATGTGTATATGTGCACATGAGTGCAGTTGGCCACAGAGGCTGACAAAGTTTGAGGGATTCCCTAGAGGTGAAGTCACAGGCAGTTGGAAGCACCTGGTGTGGGTGCTAGGAACTGAACTCTGGTCCTCTGGAGAGAAACAAGTGTTCTTAACCTCTGAGCTATCTCTCTAGCTCCATCTGATCTATTTTTTGAAATCATTTAAAATAGCTAGGCTTGACCTCAACCTTGTTCTTTAATGTACTGTCTATCTCCTGTTAAGATAAAAGAGAAAGAGAGAATTTGGAAGATCTGTCTGTTAAGTAAGAAGCTTAAAGTGGATTATGAAATCCAGTTTTGCAGATATCTACTACTGCCACTCTGAGAAATCTAGTGCCATTTAGAGGAATAAAATGTAAATCATTACATGAGAAATAAAAAAAATTCAAGTGTTTTAACTTTTCTTTACATTTTTATAAACAAGAGCAAATTATGGTCAAAGGGTAGATGTGCCTTTCAGATCTCATTCGCCAGACATTTAACACTACAAAAACTAAAGATATCATTTGACTTGATATGTACTAAGCACATCCCTTGCTTAGCTAAGGTCTGGAGAAGGGAAAATTAAGAAAAAACTCTTCTTTAGAATATATGGCAAATGAGAATTAATATGATTATTCTAACATTCTATTATATAGACATTTCATAGCATATAATTTGAGATTTTTATACGATAACTGTTAAGATGAAATTGGCTTTGGTTTCACCTTTTTTTAAATACAAATTTTCAAGATGACTTAAATAGATTTTTAAAAACAACTCTCCACCCAGATTATTGATCCCAAAGACTGTTCAAGATTTATATTTAACTTACCTCACATTCTTATTTAATAAAATGTTTCACTTAATATTCACTATAACAATGTAAATTATTTTCATATTAAATGATTGCCTTAAGAAAGAAGATAATGTTGAAGAATCTGGTTTCATCTTAAAATTTGAAACATAGACCCAAGAAAGAAGGTTGTGCTAGAGAGCCTTTTAGAATAACATAAAACACTAAAATCTTTAGTATCTTCTCAAAAAGATCTGACTTGTGAATATTACTTTTAAGTTCAGTCCAGAATAAAAAAATAACCGTTATTGCATATTTGGTCATCAAATAGTTATTTTCTAAAATAAGTTCCACAGAACATTTAGTTCACAAGATACCACTTGAGGTTACATGTACCTAGAGACCTATACATTTAAAAAATAATGACTCAGACAGGGCTTCTTAAAGCTTTCAATATGGTAATCCAAATGGCTAAGCTGGCATACATGTATGGAGGTCATAAAAATGGTTTGCAGAATTTAATCAATTTGTTAGATCAGGAAGTCATTTTTGTAAATCCATGGGCATATCTTGGGTTTAGACTTCAGTTAATGTTGTTGCAGATGAAGGGAAAATAAATTATTTTTTGAATTGACAAAAATAGTCCTTCCTATGTAATAGTGATTGATAATTTAAAGAAAGTATTTATTGGGAGCATAGGTGTAAAAGATTTTCATGGTTTTTAAGATCATAGAAAGCACCTTTTTTTCCTTCCAAGTATCATTTTGAAAAACTACTTATTCTGTTCTTTAACATGAGGTCATTATTGCTAGTTAAAATGGAGTGCTTCATTTTCATTAGACTACCTCAAATACATTATAGACTTAAACATATTATATCCAGAAAACTGACATTCCCAGAGAAAGCATACCACTAAACCACACTAATGTTACAAAATAACTAATTCACCAAAACAGAGAGGAACACTTAGACTTCGTTTTTAAAGAGGTAACTGAACAGCAACACAGGTAATTTTTACTTTAGCATTATTAATATTTGTGGTCTTTTTCCAGTTTTGGAAAGCAAGATAGCCAATAATATCTTTTTGATTTTCTAGTGTCAGGAAGTGAGAGTTCTAGCTGTCACCCCCAAATACATCAGATTATATGTGTTTCCAGGCCAAAGGCAACAAACGCCATTCCCTCATTTTAATGTCGCAGAAAGAAATGAACCTAATAACATCAGGTAGAAACTTGGTAACTGCTTGGGAACCTAAGCAATCACCTTTGTCAGATCTGTGGCCAAATGGATGATAGAAAATCAGCCAAAAGTTTAAGTTATAGAACGGCCTTTAAGCAAGCTCAGGTTTCCAAAGCAAGGTTTGGTAGGCGTACAGGAGAGAGGTTAGCATCATAAAAGCAGAAATAACATGTTATTTTTTCATTTAGGCATTTTTGATAACTAAAACAAATATACCTCCAGTTACTTTGAAAACGAAAAAGGTGGATAGAGAAAACAATGAATTATGTATGGTCAAGGGAGTAGACTGATCTCAGATTTTAGAGACTGATAGGAGAAACTTAGAGAATCTTCTGAAGATGTTATGAAATAGAAAAAATATCCATGTTCTTGAATAACTTACCTAGTTCAAACAGGGGTAAGAATGTTTCTTTTATTCAAATCATGTCTATATATGCATATATCAATGCATCATTTTTCACAGAATACACTTTCACTAGCTTAAAGAGACAACATGTTGTTTCTCTTCTGGAAATGTATTGACAAAAGATAAACTCAAGTATTTGAGGCTCACTAAAGTTATGACACATAGGTGTTGAGAGTTAATATCCCAAAGAGAAGAGTATGAAAGATACCTATGCCATGATTCCTTTCAAGAGTCATAAGTAAATTGTGATAGATATGATTAGATAGATAGATAGATAGATAGATAGATAGATAGATAGATAGATAGGTAATTACATTGTTATGGCTCCAAGGACACATTAGCACAGGCTAGAAAGTTTAAGTTACAATTTACTTGCAACAGTTCTGGTATATGAAAATTTCAGTAAATTTGTCTCAGAGGGTTCTCTCTTTGGCTTGCACATGGTCATATTTCTGTCATATCATTGTATAGACATTCCTATGGACATGCTCCCTTGGTGTCTATGTGCTTTAATTTTGTCTTCTTATAAGGAGAGCAGTCAAACTAGAGTAGGCCCATACTAAAACTCTACTAATTATTTCTTGAAAGTCTTTATTTTCAAATATGGTGGTATTTTGTGGTACTATCATTACCATTATTCATCTTAAGAGGATGCAATATATATGACTTCCACAGTTTATAATACTTGTAAGCCCATGTCAGTGTTTTAAATGTCAGCTTATGTTTATGATAGGCACTCAAAACATAGTGTTTTAAATTTAATGACATCCTCGAAAAATTACTATTCTATTAGTCATACCCACTATACAGATGGGTGAACAGATGCAAAGCAATAAGCAACTTTCCCAACATCAATTAGAGTTAATTCAACACATTTGAGGTTGAATTCCAGATCTCTTTTAACTCAATTATTTTTAATCTATCATGCTATCCCTTTTATACTATTGCAAACAGTTGTGCTTAGACATAGTGTTTAAAGGTAGTACCATTTGAATTCCAAACTGATATTTTAAAGATTTATTTTAAAATTATGTGTGTGTATTTGTGTGCAGGTATGTGCCTCTAACCTGTAAGCCCTACTTACCTAAGAACAGATAACTTCCTGGAGTGCTGGGGGCTGTTGTTCATGAAAGATAACAAGACACGTGTTTTCACTTCTGCAAACAAGCTTGGTTGCCCCAAGTGCACAGGTTGTGCTTGATCACACATAGGCAGGAAGTATGTAGGCAAGAGTTACCTCAGGATGTATGCTTGTCCATGCTTGGACAAAGGTGGGATGTACGTAGCCCTTTGAAATTGCTTTTATAAGTCTCTGACTAATGTAATTCAGTACCGTGCTCTGGGAATCCTTGGTATGGACTGGGTCAGTGTTTATTGTCCTGGCCTGTATTTAATAAAGCTTGCTTCAACATTGTGGTAGTGTTTGAAGTCTCCCCTAGTGGGATTAAAAATGCCAGGAAATTACAGAGATATTGTAGACATCATATATATATATATATATATATATATATATATATATATATATATATAACCTATTTATAAGAGGCTGCCAATCATGGGAACATAAAAAATAAGCAAATAAAAATTAGGTTTGCAAGCATTACAAGAATATGTTAGTTATTTCTAAATTCAAATTATTCCTCTACACCATTGATCTAAGCATACATTTTTATTACATAATTTTGGATGATAATCTCAGAAGTCGTTACTGTAAAATACATTTCTATTGAAAGTGAAAAATTCATGCTGTGAAGCCCTGGTGAGAAATATGGGCTGCATGGACTGCTAACCAGAGACCTGGCAGGAAAGTGAGAAGTGAAAAGAAATGATGCAGAGCAAGATTCCCAAGGCTATTGGAAACCTACATGCCAAGTTTCAGTCCTTAACTATTTGAACTAATCTCATCTGAGGATAAAGAGCACATAGAATATTTGATGGAGGTTCTATTTCCTCTCTTAGTGAAAAGGCAGCTTTTGAGTGAATTCATCCTCACAATGATCTATTTCTTGCTACAATGTATCATATGTTCTAAATTTATATAGCTTTTAAGTTAGAACTCTATGGACTAACTGAGGTCTATAATAGTAATTGTTTCTATAAAGTTAATTATTTATAGTTGAAACAAGTGGTGAAGGTTGTAATAAGTTGGCATGGTAATTCTTTGTTTTAAAATATTTTAAAGGTTATACAGTAGACATGACGTTTCTCTAGAATATATATGAAATTTAAAATAATTGTGTTTTTAAATAATTTTTCATAAGGCTCTACTGATTCTCGTGTTACTTTTGTTAATTGCCTCTTGCTTGAAATGTTTATTTTATTTTACAAAATGATATTTGTAGCTTATAAAATCAAGCAATATTAAAAACTAAAAGACTGCAGAAACAAAAATCAGGTAACAATATTTCCATTGGTCTTTGTAATTAATATACAGAAATAAACAATCTTAAGAGAGAAATATTACATTAAACATGGTTATATATTTTAATAAAATTCAGTTAATGCAATTTTATGTGTCTATAAATGAAAAGATAAATTGAAGTAAAACAATGAATAGTTTTATCACAATCCATTTACATGTCTTAGGATTTCAAGAAAATCAACGTGTACTGTCACTAAGAAGTTGTTTCACGGTTATTATGATACTTTAAAATAAGTGTTTTCTGGTATGAATAAATGTGAACTGCTCCTAAGTCAAAGAAAATTTGCTGAACCAGTTTTCAGTGCTAGCTGAGAATCATGCAGACTGTATTCAGTACCACAAACTGCACCCCTTACTAGTTTCTGTTTGTCAGGAACGTGGTAAACACCAGGTCTGAAGATTTACATTGGAAATGTCATTGTTACGGTCTTATTGTTGATGCATACATTCCATCTAATTTCTACACTTGATGTCCAAAAGAATTTGATTATGCTCCATTTGAGAATTTTTGTGATGTTGAAGACACTTTATAGAATTAGGACAGAAAATGGTGGGGGCATCGATTCAAAACACAGTTTACACAGGGGCATGAGGAGACACCAAATCTAGTGAAAGGCAAGGGAGGGAGGAATGTGCACAGCTCTTCATGCTAGGGAGAAGAGGAAATGAAGAAGTACATCTTTTGATTAGACATATGGAAGATTTTAGAGTTCTCCAAACAGTAGCCTGACTGGACGACCATGACGCCAGAGAAGCCATTCTGACAACGACAGAAAAAAACTGCAGCTGGAATACCCAGCACAGTTCTGCTTGCTGAGCTTCAAGATCCGAAGCCAGAAAAAGAACCAAAGAAGTGCAGTTCAAGGGACCAAAGGCTATGTGGAAGGTGCTTCTGAGCTTTGGACCCTGGGCTGAAATGCTAAAAGAATTACCAAAACTACATTTGAATTTCCTTCAAATTGGAGTGTAAGCATTTTAGGACAAATAAAGGAAATTCAACTTTGTACTTGTGGAAACTAATCTCCAGATAGGAATGGGTTTGTGTTGATGTGTAGTTAACAGATTCATGATATAAATTATTGGATACTAAGATGTCTAAAAATATCAAGGAGGGCAGCCAGAGCCTCTATCTGTGGTTATCTTGGTCTGTACTAAACTGACAATATGAGAAAAGATATGGTCCAATATCAAGTTTTTCAGAGTTATCACTTTAGCCATTGTGGCAGGTCTTGTCTTTGTTTATTCCATTACCAGAATTTTCTGCTTAACTGCATTGTTGGCATCTGGGTTTACTTGTATATTATATGCAAATGAAATCTTTAATCACTCTTTCCCAGGATAACTCCAAATATACTTGCCATCCATCTTGGAAGGCCCATCTCTTCACATCTCTTCTCTAGTCAGTATGTTCAATTGGAATTTATTATTCTGGGAAAAACATTTTACCGGCTTATTGGAGAGAAAAGAAATGATAAGTCCTTCATTTAGTAAATGTCTATAGAACACAATCTAGTGATTCATCACAATATGGGCTCATCATTTTGTTAGAGGTTTATTGTGATAATATATTCTATCATACTAATGTAATTATGAGACCCAATAAATGATCAAATAAAAGTGATCTTATGGTTTTCTGTCATTTAAAGCATCTAGTATTGAGATGGAGAGGTGGCTCAGCTGTTGAGTGCTTGCTGCTCTCTCTGAAGAAAGGAATTATCTTCCCAGCACCCACCTCAGGAGGCTCAGAACTGCCTGTAACTCCAGTACAAGGAATCTAATGTCCTCTTATGGCCTCAGCAGGCACTCTCTCTCACACATACACATAATTAAAAACAATAAAATAAATATTTAAAAGGATACAGTATTTGTTGCACTCTTTTACTACAAATAAGGAAAAATATTTATCTGTAATAAGCTGTTTCATTGTGCAGTTAATATATAATATACTAGAGTAAAATTAAACTGCTAACTCTGCCTCTGTCAAACACTAGAAAAAAAATACATCAAATAAGCTTTTTAACTCTGCATTAAAGCAGAGGCTGGGTGTTATAATTAGATTACTTTGAGATAAATAGCTGTCATTCCCCAATGGACTTACTATGTTCTCTAACTGAAAGAAATATTTACCACTTTCTACTTTTAATGATTTACATACATGTTTTATAGGTGGGATATTCAATATATAGTGAAAAATTAACTTTTACATTGTCAAGAAAATAAAAATCAGTAAGGGTTTGAATTTTAAACCATATGACTTATTTTCCACTGTGAAAAATGAAAAAAAAATAAGCTTCTGTCTCATTATTATATGAGTTTGTAGTACATGCATTATGCTCTATAAGTATGAATCTCACAGTTTTTACTTTTATTTCCACACTTATTTGTATTCCAAGCTTTTCACTAATTCTTTTTCCAACAATTATGATCTTTTTAGCTTTTTGTTTGGATTTGATTTCTTTTTAACCTTAGTGGTTCAGATTCTATCATCACATGCTCTTTTATGTTTTGATTTACTGTCTAGTTCTGATGGACATTATCTTTAATTAATGCTTCAATAAAAGATACAATAAAATACTGTGTTTAGCAGTCTGATAATGTCTAGTATATATTTATGCAAATGACTTTTGAAAAATATGAATTTGGACTTTTCACTTTCTTTCTACTCTTCTGGAGTACTTAGCAAAACAACTCTATAAATCTATATGCTTATGGGGAAAGCCATGTGTGTTTCAAATGCCAATTTTACAAAGGGCCTGCAATTGATTATAAAATAAATGTGTGGGTAAGTGCATATTTCTTTAATCTCACTCAACAACTCACATCCTCCAAAATAGCATATAAACATTATACATGATAATTTTATACACATAAAACATGTACATTTGTATATATAAAATTATATACACACACACACACATAGGTCAGTCATTTTTACACTGGAGAACTACTTTGTTCATTAGTCTAAAAGATTTCAGTGTTTGCTTCAAAATTGCTCACTTAAAAAGATGTTCAGGGCTTCAATAAGAAAACCTTAAATCCTTAAGAAAGAATTTTTGGTATCAGATCCTAAAACATAGCCTTCTACCAAGAAATATTAATTTGCTTCCAATGATATAATGGGATTTTATCCGTCCTAAGTATTTTTTTTAATATCCTGACCACTAACATTTTGTTCATTATCATTTTATTAAATATCACTGCACACATATGTCAGACCTTCACATTTTGACAAACATTACTTTATCTTTTGTCTCAATATTATACATTGACAAAAGTTTTCGTTACAGTATATTGCTTATTTTTTCCTGAAAAATATAAATGGGTTTAAATAGAATAGACATGCCATGAATAAATTTATTCTCCTTTGAATTTCATTTCTAGAATGAAAACTGATATTTGTACATAATATTCTCATAAAAACTGACATTTACAACCTATTGATGTTTTCCTTAAAATGACCTACATTCTATTTCATTTTAATTTTTTTAGTAGCATAACATGAACAGTATGTTCCTTTTATTTATATTTTTATGTTTGCTTCCCTTAAAAAGCAGGGTCTAAATCTTTTGAATTATCACTGTGAATCCATTAGCATACACATAATCAAATAGGCTTCACTGCTTAGGTAAAATGGTAATCTTCTCTTCCACAGTTATCAAAACCAAAGAAGCTCTGGGAAGATAATGATTTAATGATTTAATATCAGTAAGAATATAATACATAGAAAATACCCACAACATGGCTACATAGAAGCTGGTAAACTAGCTCAGTAAATGAAGTGATTGGTATGCAAGTATAAAAACCTCATTTCTAATATCTAGCAAGTATGTAAAAAAAATCCGGGTGTAGCCCTGATACATGTCTGGAATCCCAGGACTAAAGACATAGAGACAAAAGGATCCCTAGAGCTTTCTTGGCAACCGGACCATCTGAATTAATGAGCTCCAGGTTCAGGAAGATACTTTGTCTTAGAACAAGGTGGATCACAACTGAGGAAGACATCCAGAAATGCCGTGTGGCATCCATGCACACACATCCATGCACATACACACATTCACACATACAAACATGGAGAGAGAGAGAGAGAGAGAGAGAGAGAGAGAGGAGTGAGTGCAAGAGTGAGAGCAAGCTATATACATCTAACTTCAAAATTTTTACTTATATTTACTTTGGGTGTTTTGCCTTCATGTATGTCTACTGTCATTGAACTACATGAATGCAGTGACTACAGAAGCCAGATGAGGGTGTCAAAGTCCTAGTACCCACATGGCAGCTCACACCTGTCTATAATTCCATTTCCAGAAGACTGATGCCTTCTTCTAATATCTGTTGGCACCAAGAATGCACATGATGCACAGACATATGTACAGGCAAATACTTATAGGCATAAAATACATACACAAAAAATCTACAAAAGAAATGAAAAGTAGTCGACTAATATGATTGTTGAAGGAAGTTTCAAAACCGGATATTATTAAGGCTTTTGTATAATTACTCTGAATTGCTCTTTGTCAGAGATACAGTGATAGAGTGCGGAAATCTAAAATATGTGCATCCGAGTGAGGGAAAGCACATAAAGTAATTTTAAATGTTGCAGACAAGGTGAGTGTAGAGAAAATAATAATTATTAAATACATTAGTGCAACTAAGGAGAATCCTATGATCTCCTATGATTCCAGATCATTGTTCCATTGGAACAATAGAAAAAATGCCTTGGGGACAAGATACCATGTGGTGATACACAGTGTACCCCAAAAAGCTTGCCTGGGGATCAGAGGACAAAGCCAGCCACTATATTAAACATAGAGGTCAGGCAGTGGTAGCACATGCCTTTAATCCTAGCATTCGGGAGGAAGAGATACATCCAGATCTCTGTGAGTTCAAGACCACACTGGGAACAGAGCCAGGGATGGTGGCACACGCCTTTAATCTCAGCACTAGGGAGGAAGGAAGATGGCAGGGCACAGAAAGGTATATAAGGCATGAGTAAACAGGAAGTCTCTCTCTTGAGGCTGAGAATTTCATAGAGGTAAGAACTTGTGGCTGGCTTGTTCTGCTTCTCTGATCTTTCAGCTTTCACCCCAATATTTGGCTTCAGTTTCTTTTATTAATAGACAATTTAAGATTCGTGTTACAATCTCATCCATGGAATTCTGCATTCAAAAAAAGTGAAAATTCCTTTGAAAGGAGACACTGAATTTGAGAACACAATTGAAGGGGCTCTTTATTCAAAACACAAATATCTTCCAGATTCAGCCACCAAGGCTACTACAGAAGTGGTTAAGTGGAGCAAGTTCTACTTCAAGTTGTCTACAGAAGTTGGTATTATCTGTGTGCTACTGTTTTTCCAGTATGCAAGTTGAAATGTGATGGAGTCATAGATGCATGTCCCAAGATGTCAGCAAGCTTCAGAAGCTAAGCAATGTGGAGCAGGACTGGATTCTCTGCATGAAATTACTCAGCAGGTTTTGCCTGAAGCTGTGAAGGTGAAATCTACATTGCAATGGAGACTCCAGGACATTACAAATGGCAAATTCACAGTGTATTTGCCAAGGAAAGCTACAGAACAGAATGGAGCTGGACAAAGAGAGATGTCACAGGTAATACAGGCAACAGAGCTACAGTACAGCACACCAACATCACTTGCAGCAGATTCCAAATAGGAATTTGGTGTTGTCTTTGAAGAATTTCAGTCTTTCTCTGGCCCATTCTTTCTTGGCTATGCTTCTATTCTTTCTTTCTCTAGTGAGAATGTTATTCTGTTCCATTGAATATTAGACGGATATAATGTGGTTTTGGATTTTAAACAAGCATATTGTGAAAAAATGCCAAGAATTTCAGGTAAGACTGTATAGTGTCAGGGGTGTTAAATCCTTTCATAATCTCAGAGATGGATTAATTGCATTTTGCATTGTGAAATGGATTTTGAGGGCCAAATACAGCATGTTACTATTTATAAGTGATCTGATCAGGTTTTAGAAGATAGTTCATTTGTTAAGGTAGTTGCCACACAAGCAAAAGGACCTGAGTGTGAGCCCCAGAAACCACTCCGAAATCTAGGCATGATGGCACATTTGTAATCCTTGAGCTAGGGAAGCAGAAACAAATACATAACTGTAGCTTTCTGGCCAGCCAGTTTAGCTTAATTGGGGAGTCCAAAATACCAGTGAGAGTTCCTGTTTCACAAAAGCAAAGTGGAAAGCTCCTGAGGAGCTACATTCAAAGCTGATCTCAGACTTCTGATATCCACATGCATTGGTAGATGTGCTCAGTCACATGCACATGCTTGAACTAGAAAACACAAAAAAGTGGTTTGTTTGTATGTCTTGTTGCTAGGGATAGATTTGTTTAGTCTAATCATCATTGTCCACTTCACTGGATTTTGAATCAGGACATCTCTAGATAGGTTTAACTGAGGAAGTAAAACCCACTGTGAATGTGGGTGGCACCATGAAAGCTGGAGTTGTGGGTTAGTAAAAGGAAAAATAAAGAAAAAGGGTAAAAGGAAAGAAAGGAAAAAGGAAAGAAAGAAAAGGAGGTCAGATAAGCATCATCGTCATCATCAATTTCTCTACTTCCTGACTTCAGATCCAGTTGCTTCACATTCTGATCACCAGGTCTTCTCTCTGAGAGGCAAAATAAATCTTTCTTTTTTCAAACTTATATTACCCTAAGATATTTTATCATTACAAAAACGAAAAATTACTAAGAAAATTGAGCAATATTACTTTTTGTCAAATATGAAGTTTTAACAAAAAGAATCAAGTGCTTTCTGCTTCATCAACTAGCCTCTGAAAGCAGTTCGAATGGGGAGAATCTAGAAGTGTACTTGAGTTAATGCAGCATGGGAACTAAGGTGTGTACCTCTTTTGAGATGAGCCTAATGTTTTAGATTTATATTCTCTGTTTAGTATGCATATTTGCTTGCGGGAGTAACCAACAAATAACAGATTTGACTTAAGGCCCACTCCAGGAGATGGAGCCCATACTTGACAATTCTTGGCTGACCAAGAACCACAGACTAGATAGCCAGAAGCGAAAATCAGATCCCATAACATTTGCACAGCCTTAATAAGCTCTTATAGTGGGTTTTGTTGTACCCCTGGCTTTTCTTGCATGGAAAACAGCGCTGCTTAATAAATAACATTGTGTTGCTTAGTAAATAACAATAACAACCACTCCAGGGCAGGCCTCATGTTCAGGAGTAGTTGACCAGCATATAGTACATGCCACAGGTGTTTTTTTTCTTGTTATTGTTGTTGTTGTTGTTGTTGGTGGTGGTGGTGGTGGTGGTGTGTGTGAGTGTGTGTGTGTGTGTGTGTGTGTGTGTGTGTGTGTGTGTGCTTTTATTTGGTTACAGTTCAATTTTCTTTTGTTGATGTTGTTTTGATGTTGGTTTTCTTTTTTACTGGGTTTTTATTTTTTGAGAAAGAATTTAAAGTTGAGTGTAGCAGGGAGGAAAGGATCTGGAAGAACTTGGGGATGGGAAGAATATGATCAAAATATATTTAAACTTAAAAATTGTTTTGAGTGGAGCTGGAGAGATGGTTCAGTGGTTAAGAATACTGGCTGCTCTTCCAGAAAACCCGGGTTCAATTCCCATCGACCATATGGCAGTTCACCACTGTCTGTAACACTAGTTCCAGGGCTTCTGATACCCTCACACATACATGCAGGCTAAACACCAATGAATATAAAATTTAAAAAATATATATTTTAAAAAATGTTTTGAGTAATAAGAAAGACTAAAAAAGAAAGACAGTTATATAAAAATCAATAATATTGCTTGTCAATTTGCGATTGTGGCCCAAAGTGAAACTCTTCCTGTTATTACTCAATGTTGACTGCTTCTGGCTTGATACTGACAGCTATGTAAACATACACAAACTCAGTTATAATTACGACAGACATAGAAAATTCACAGACGGAAAATCAGAAATTTCTTTTAAATGGCCTTTTTGAAACATGCTTAAGATACTCTCATTCAACATTACACTGCAGATTTACAGAGATTGAATCATGCTTCTCAAGAACTTATATAAGATGAGAGCATCTATACATAATTTGAAGTTTAAAGACATATAACAGCCAATAGTCAATGAAATGATTTGCTCATATATTCTCATTTCTTTTTTTAGTTCCCTGTAAAAAAAATTACAGGGAATTAACAACCTAGCCCCAAGAAAGTGTTTTTAATAGCAAGAAAAGCTTTTGAGGAAATTTCTCAGGACCAAATAAAAGAGTACTTTCAAGATAAATCAATAAGGTAAACTATCAATTAAAACAGTTAAGCTTGCCGGGCGTTGGTGGCGCACGCCTTTAATCCCAGCACTCGGGAGGCAGAGGCAGGCGGATCTCTGTGAGTTCGGGGCCAGCCTGGGCTACCAAGTGAGCTCCAGGAAAGGCGCAAAGCTACACAGAGAAACCCTGTCTCGAAAAACCAAAAAAAAAAAAAAAACCAACAAAAAAAGTTAAGCTTACATATTATTTGTATATAATTATTTTGCATATTGCAATTGCATATGGTATAGAATTTAAAGATGAAATGTCACAATATATGCCCCAATAAATTTAATAAATATGTGTACATATGCAGATACACACAAATGTAACTCAATGCAAAATAAAGAATACTAAAATATGTAGCAGATATTAATGATATGGTTCATTTAACTAACATACATGTGACCTAGGAGATAATTTAATGATATTCTGTAGGAAAATATTCTAAGTATGTAAAATTGAACTTACTTTAGAAAAAGTATACTTAAACTATTGCCCTGCATTATATATTTGGAGGCCTTCAGAAGCCTACACCATTTTAATGCTGACATGTTTATCACATGAGAAATTTAGGTATATTATTGTTAAGATACGTGGTTTATATTCATCAGAGTGAGTTTTTAATACACTCATCTCTTTTTTTCAACCACAAGAGAAAGGAAAAACAGGATATCTGGATGAAACAGCATGTGGAAAATACAAAAGAAATGGCGAGAAGTTAGGAATGATTTTCTTCCCCTGGGTACATTTGAAGTAAATTTTCCAAAGAAACAGGGATGATTCTTCTTTGTGAAATCCACAGTTTAAAAAACTAAAGCAACTAGTAAATTAAACTGTCATAGAAAATCAGCTAGAATGTTGGAAAAGCGTGATACCTGACTAATGACTCAGAAAAATGTAATTAGAACAAAATAAAATAGAAAATATCAGTCAGATCATTTAAAACTTAGATGCAACTGTGATTTTTCTCTGTTGTAGTTTATATTTTCTACCTAGCAAATAAAAGAAAGTGGTATATGCATTTAACCAGTGAAAACTATATTTAATGCACTTACTGAAGACAAAGTTGGAGATAGGCCCATATTTTCATTAATAACCAATTTAGTCTTATTTATCCATTTGTTACTTGTGAAATAATATTATTTTCAACTTCAGTCTAAAATGACACCATATTTTAAGAATAATTACATTGAAGTAGTTCAGATAAAAGGATATTCATGATTTTTAGATAAAAAGTGGATGGTAGTTTTGGTACTCAACTTACAGACGTTCAAATTTATATCAAGAATACAGGTTTCCTACTAAAGCATGTACGAATTATTCCACATCTGACACATTAAAACACTGAGTTACCTAATATTTTCAGATGATTATGGCACATTAGCTCTTTACCACTACCAAAATAGCATATTTTAGTGGACATTAAGACCTAAATTATGATAGTATAAATATGTATAATTGTAAGTTTTCTTAAGAGAAATATGGAATAAGAATATGACACCTGAAATGGTAATAATGAATATTTACAATTAATTTAGAAATCTGTTATAACAGTATAAGTGTGAGAAATGACTGTTTACAACAAGATTTAATACAGATTAGGTATATCAATTCTTCTTAAGTTACTAGATACTTAAAGATTATCATTACAGGAGCCTTTAGGATAACTTAAGTTTCAGCATTTATGCTCCCTCTCCGTGTGTATGTTGATGTTACTTTGAGTTTTAATAATCTTGTTGGAAGTTAAAATGGAGGTTATGTGTGTATCATGCTAACTGCCAGGAATGCAGTTCAATAAATGTACACTTTCATGAAAATGGACCATAAGAAATACAACAGGTTCTGTATCCCTTTCAGTATGCTTAGTTCCTTTGAGAAAATTAGAGTGATCAGGGAATGGCATCTTGGAAAATGAGTCTTCATGTTTTGGTATGATTAACTCCACAGGAAAATAAAGATTCATATTTAATATTGCCATGTTTAACAAAGCTAAATGGCTCTCCAGATATGGAGGAACAACAGCTATGCTGTGACAGGGCATTAGTTTGTCATGGGAATGGTTTTGGACTGCCATGCCATGGATTAAAAATCTAAATGAATGGTCAAATTAATCTAGAATACATGGAGACTGATAAATGCTGTAGCAGCCTCTTAACGGCTATTGTACTTCTGTTACATAGACATAACAGCTATAATTAGATTATGTGACTATTGTAAATTAACAGTAAGTCAGCTCGGTGCCTTATTTCTTTTTAGAAGAAAAAAGACATATACAACACTGGAAACTGCAGTAAAAGTTAACTTGAATTAACTGGAAAGAGGCAAAAAGAGAAAGCAGGATAGAACATTTTTAAAAGACAATGTACTGAAATAAAAAATATTTACCTCTTGAACATTATTAAGCAATGAAGAATATAGAATAGATTTGAAATACTAGAAAAGCCCTAAACTGTCTTAATATTTGATTGAAAATAGTAAAATCTTTTGAGTTTCCTGGAAGTCCTGTTGATAATACTGAGTGAGGATATCACTAAAAATTGAGCAGGGCTATAGCATGATGCATAAGAGCACATCAGAACTGAGTGATGCATGTCCTGCTATTTTTTTGATACCATAACTGATCTTGGAGGTGGGTGGGTGTGAGTGTGACAGTTCAAGCGATGCATGCATGCTTTCACAACATAGTGTTTTATATATATATATATATATATATATATATATATATATATATAACATATTTTGATTTTCTGATAACAATGATAAGTAGCAGAATGAGATACTAAAAAAGAAATATTAGGAGTGGTGAGATTACATCAAATTGATAATTAAAATCTAATAAAATTACATGATCATGTTGGTGTTAATTGCAGGAGTAGGGTGAGAGGTTGGTCCAGCACAATAGAATGACAGCAAGAATGAGAAGACCTAAGGTATAACAATGATGAAATTTTCTGCTATAATGTCTAGTTACTAAGGCTAGTAGTATATGGAAATTGTTTTTAAAGTTTATTTTGAAAAAAACTAATTCACTGTGTTTATTTCTGCTAGCATTGAGTAGGGCTTGAAGAAACAAGATTATTTTGACATATTAAATGTACAGTTTTGGATCATTTTTGAGCCACTTTTTATTGAAATGGATTTTGCAGTTTACTTTTAATGTACGTATTTATCAAGCCATGGATTGAACTGTAAACCATTGGAACGATACAAAGTAATGTCCAAAAGGCAGTCTATAAACATTCTAGCATATTCAGACATCATCCTTTCTCCATCGACATGAAAACTGCCTGCTTGTCAAAATTTAGAAATAAATAAGCAGAAGGTCAAACATACCCTTCATGTATAGAACTCAAAATGATAAGTTTGAGTGAAAACAGTGCTATAATTATATGTAAAAAATTTATGCAATTTAAGTGTCAAAATCATACACACAGAGACTGTGTGTACATTGACAAAATTCTAATGAACACTTCCTTTGAAAAGTAAGGATAGAGGAGATAAGGGGACTGACCTTCATAGTCTAAAGAATAAATTCTCCTAAAATAACAATTGCACAACTATTGCTATGACTTCACTATCATTAAGGAAACTTAAAGTCATTCTTGGCTCTAGCAAATATTTTTGAGACTCTGCCAGGCAATATTCAGAAACCTAAAAGAATTATCCTGGGTAGACCCATTAAACACATTTAGCATTACCATTTCGCTTAGCTCAGCCAGATGCACAAACTCTAGTGCAAACATCTTACTTGGGAAGTGAAGGACAAAAAAAGTGAGGTGAGGAAACAAAGAAAATCACTAATGATACTAATGTCTGTTGTATTACTGTGGACACCCGGAGTTCCATTTTGCTGCTGGGGATTTCTGAGATATCACTTAATACATGCCACTGTAGCACAGTGAGGCCACAATATTCACCCTACTCCCCCCTATCCTTCCAAATCCTCAGAAAGCACAGACTTCTTTAGCCCAGATCACTCATCCTGTGCCTTTCTTAATTCTAATAAGCCATGGCCCAAGGGTGTGAATGAATAGAAACAGTCACACCCAGATGAGCATGCCTTTCTAGATCAACTGGAAAGCTGCCAGGTATTGACTTACAGGAATCTGTCTACAGTAGCCAAGCAAGGCAGCTAAAATGATGAACTGTCAACTCAAGTTTTTCTGCCTAAAAACATGTTTGACTTGTTCTGATTAAGTGCATGACATGTTACAGTGATCTGTGCTGATTCTTTAACTACAGACACCATGTAACTGTGTGGCCTTTGGAACAAAGCTGATGATGTTTGGAGTTTCTATTCTACTGCTGCCAAGCTAAATCAGCTGGTTACATCCTCTAACCATGTTTCCTCATTGTAAAATGAGGGGAAAAAATGAACAGTAGAAGATTACTGTGAGAATATGACAGGAAATTTCAACCTTCTGTATTGTCTTCTCCTGTGAGCTCCAGGCTTTCACAGCCAGCCTGTCACATAGTCCACATCTCTTTTTTAAAGACCTGCATAGTAACAATAAGGCAAGAACTTGTTGGGTTTAGTTACCTGTAAACATTAGCTGAGATCTCCCACCTGCTGTGCCCAATTATCGCCTCATAAATAACCATAATCACTACAATGAAAATCTCAGTCACTTCCCCCCCCCTTATTTTTTTTTGCTCTTGATCCCCATTCCAATGACTACACTTTGTTACTAAAACAGTTCTCAAACCAGTACAAAAGATATTCATGAGGAACTTGGCAGAAGTATAGAATCTCAGTGCACCCGCTACTGAGACCTGCTGAATCATTCTTCCTTGAACTAAGATTCCTAGGTGATTCACATGCACACTGAAATTGGAGAAGCAGGCATATACTATTTTCTACAGCATTTCTCAATTTTCAGATACCTCAAAGGCAGTAATCTGTCATATTTATTGCTTCAGTTCTTCCAAAATGAAGATTTTGATCTTTTCTTCTGGTTGATTCACTGCTTAATCTCAATTCTTAGAAAAGAGCTTGACATACAGAATGTATCAAAATGTTTGATAAACAAATGAATAAAATAATGGATTATAGGTAATGTCATATGGCACAGACACTGCCTAATGTACACAGAGTGCCTAGCCAATACCAATTCATCTTATGAATCTTCCTAGGCAAATGGAAGTTACTAGCTAAGTCTTTAAAGAATTTTAACAACCATGAATTATACTTTGTAAGAAATCAACCAGCAAGTGTTCACAAAATTTCTATTTTTCTCTTTGGAAATACAAACAACCTTCCGGTCTGTTCCTCCTCACCAACTGCCCAATGATTACCAGATTTTCTTTTTCAAAAGGGACACACATGTAAGTATTCAGGGAAAGAGCTTGTATAGAGAAAATTTTATCTACACAGTCAAGGGATAGCTACACACAATTTTTGTTAAACCAGTTGCTCTGGGTGTGTTATATTATGTCACAGAGCATTTGGGGTGGAGTTAATATTCTAAAGAACAATAAATCATAAACAGTATGATGTCTTATAAAATAAAATTCCTGTACATTTTTATGCAACTGAATAAAAACACAATGAATATCAATGACAAATAGCAAAAATCTCAGCTATTTACCATTCTGTGAAATAAAGGTGTTTCGGGGAAATGGCTGAAGCAATAAAGTAGGGAGCCATAATGCAAAATTAAGCTAAAATACATAAAGAGAAACTTTGTTACAGGTATATATTTTATATGTGAGTGTATGCATTATATGCACATAACACTTTATTATATGTCTCTTAGTAAGTTGTAGATAAATGAATGTCACAATTTGAGATAGATGGCATTATATTGGTATTTTACTGATACAAAAAAACTACACACACACACACACACACACACACACACACACACACACTCACATAATAACATAGTTTACGTATATTCCCAAAGCACAAACCATAAAAGTAAAAGGATAAAGTTTTGCTTAGATTATAATTAAAAATTGTCTTTGATCACTGGTACTTCATAGCAAAATGATAAGCCATGAATTTTTATAGGACAGATTTTTTTTAACACTTTTTGTGTGGATAATTCTGAGAGTTCTCATAAAGAAAGAACTTTTTTTTAGTCTTCAGCATAACAAAACTGACATTATTTGAGAGCTTTATTTCTCTAGGCCACTATTGTAGTTAAAAATATACTGATATTTTTAGTCATTTCCCATATGTTTATTCTATTGTCTTTGTGTGTGTACATGGTGTACGTGTGTGTACATGTGTGTATGTGTTTGTGTGTGTGTGTGTGTGTGTGTGTGTGTATGAAGGTATATGCATGCCATGGGGGACGTGTGCAGGTCAGAGAATTTCTTTCAGAAGTTGGTTTTCTTCTATCATGTGCTCCCTAGAGATGGAATCAGGTCATCACCCAGCTTGGTGACAAGCCTCCACATGAATTGAGCCATCTCATTGACCCATCAGTTTTCATATTTTATAGAAAATATCTGAACTTTTTACTTCAATATTTTTCTTAACTATATGTTATTATTATTTTATTCATTTAAACTGTTTATTTAATGAATACAAAGAAAACACAACCCAGATTCATAAACTATATCCAATATACATTTTAGGTACTAGAGGAATCATATCAAGCACCTCTAGGTTCTTTGTTAATTTATCTCTCACTGGGCAATACTCTCAAAGTGGTAATACTGAGTAATACTCTTCTTGTAAACATATTTTCTAGACACTATTTTTAAAAGTATTTTCGGGGATTAGGGAGGTGGGGTGGGTCTGAGAGGAGTTTGGGGGAGGACTGGGTGGTGAATATAATAAAAATAAGTTGCATGAAATTCTCAAAGAATTGACTAAATATCATATTATTAGAAGAAAAAAAAGTGTAATTGAGGGAGTTTTATTCTCCATTTCCTCAATGAAGCAGTTTCAAAACTTAAAAGAAAAAAATACTAATCCAGTTGGGGTATCCTCAGCTATTGTTTCATAGTTCATGTGTTTCCACTAGTTTGGCTATTTGTCCCTGTGCTTTTTCCAATCATGGTCTCAACATCTCTCGCTCATACAATCCCTCCTCTTTCTCACCAATTGGACTCCCGGAGCTCTACCTGGGGCCTGGCTGTGGATCTCTGTATCTGCTTCCCTCAGTCATTGGATGAGAGTTCTAGTACTACAGTTAGGGTGTTTGGCCATCCTATCACCAGAGTAGGTCAGTTCGGGCTTTCTCTCACCCATTACCAGCAGTCTGGATAAGTGAGACAGTTGATCAGCTTGAACTGTTTGGGAGGCACCTATGCAATGGGACTGAGACCTGTCCTTAGTGCATGAGCTGGCTGTTTGGAACCTGGGGCTTATGCAGGGTCACTTTGCACAGCCTGGGAGGAGGGGACTGGACCTGCCTGAACTGAATCTACCAGGTTGAGCTGAATCCCCAGGGGAGTCCTTGCCCTGGAGGAGATGGGAATGGGGGTGGGTGGGTTGGGGGGAGGGAAGGGGAGGGCGGGAGGAGGGAGGACAGAGGAATCCGTGGCTGATATGTAATATTAAATCAAATTATAAAAAAAATACTAAAGCATCATACCCATTTTGTACAAATATTTTCATAGAAAAATCAATCATTAGATTGTGCCTATAATTCCAGCACTTGTAAGGTCAAAGCAAGAAAGTCCAGAATTCAAGGCCTGATTAAGCTATGTGGTGAGTTTGAGGTCAGTCTGGGATACATGAAACTGTTTCAGTTCTCTAGTCCAGTAAATAACAAATGCACAAATGTAAAAGGCGATCATTAGGACATCAAAAGTCATTGAATATTCTGCTTTTATGGTGACTAGGAGCAGAATATAAATTTTTGTAGAAAAAGCTTTTAAAATGTCAATCATCAACTAGTAAATCTCTACCATGAGAAGAACACATTCCTTCCAAATATGTATCATTGACGGCTTAAATTTTATATAAAATGTTTCTTCAGTAAAACTACTATTCTTACTACAAGGACATTGTTAAATTTGAATAGAAAGATCTGCAATAACATAAAAATGTTTGTCAGAAATCATCAGGAGGCATTAAAAAATTAATGTATATATCTAAGCAATAATTTTGTGGCTAGTGTTTCGAGATTCATGTTTCCACCCTGACAAAATTCTCATTCAACACATGTAAATGAGAGGCTTTATTTTTAGAAAATATGCTGACACTGTCTATACAGTGAAATGACAGTGAGTGTCTATTACATTGGCTCGGCATTTGCAAAAATAAAGTAAAATAATTAGCATTGTGTTTCCCAAGAATCTCAAGGCTCCTACAATAAAGAAATCAGGTAAGTTAAATTTTTGACCAATCTCACACCTTGTTTTTAATTACACATTAGTTGTCATTAGTTTACAGATTTCCTCATATTATTTTCTTATACAGTCAGTTTTTCATGCCCTCGCTGTCATTCCTGCTATCTCCCTAGACTTGGTTGTATTCTCCCAATAATATCCCTATTTTAATTTTCATATCATATACACTCTATGACCCTTTTCTCTTCAAGCATCCTTTATCCCCTCTCATAGGCCCCTTTCTGTGCACGACCACATAAATGAACATATACAATAACTGGGAAGCCAAAAGCACCATATGACAGAGTATACACAGTGGCTTTCGGGGCCTGGGCTGTCTCACTTAATACAAATATTTTCCAATTCTGTCGATTTTCCTGCAATTTATTTTTCTTTATGGTTAAATAAAATTCCACCACATATATGTATCACATTTATTTACACATATATGTTACACATTTGTTTGTCCATTCTTCATTTGATGGACATCTAGGTTGATTTTAATTTCTTGGTATTGGGAATAGAGTGACAAAAAACATGAATGTGCAAGTAACTCTCTGAAGAGTTTAGAATTCTTAAGGAACATGTCCAG
>CABHPQ010125700.1:38567-56570 GCA_902168405.1 Peromyscus aztecus | reverse complement strand
ATATATATATATATATATATATATATATATATATATATATAACAAGCGTTTCAAAGAAGAAGTCGGGGAAACAGTCTCATTCACAATCACTTGAGAATAATTTGAGAATAAAACCAAACACAGAACTGAAAGAACTCCTAAAAAATACTAGAGAGAAGAATGAAGAGGACGCTGGAGGATAAGAAATTCTCCCATGCACAAGACTGAAAGAATGCACGTTGTGAAAACGACTGTCTTACCAACATCATTCCACTAAGCAGTATAACTCCAGTAAATATTCCGGTGCTATTCTTCATAGAAATAGGAAAATGTCTTAAAGTTCACTGGGATTCATTGGCATTGGGAGCTGTAGTGTGTCACTCAGCATACCCTTTTGAACAATCAACCCCACCAGCAAATATTCACTGCAATGGGTCATTGGTCTGGTTCAAGACCTCTTGCACACCATCATCACTGGACCCTCACCAAAACTCTTCTAGAGATCCTGAAGTTGCCCTGAGTCACGGAGATCCTGTAGTTATTGTTCTACAGGACCAGTTACTTCACATACTCCAGCAGGTCATAGATGGGGTAAATGTTAGTATGGGCCAACACAAGGCCCAGGATGTGGGCCCGTGTGGTAGCTGAGCTAGTCAGTCTGGGCCACTTGGACCACCTGCCTCAGGTGAGTGGCAGAACTAACTCTCCTAGGCCCATGCCATGAGGGCCAGCTCTCCCAAGTCTGTGGTGAGGGGTGGGCCATCTCCCTTGAGTGTGGGGGTGGGTGGGGGAATGGGGGTCTCTCCCATGAAGAGCAGGACCAACTTTTCTGCTTTAGTGCCCAATGAGGGGTGAGGCCAGCTATTCTAGGACCAGTGAAGGGTGGGGTCGGCTCAGAATGTCCCTGGGATTTTAACTGCATGGTTCCTATGGTCCCCTGTGGTAGCACTGGCCATGAACATTAACACAGACCACAGCTGCAGCGGGACCATGGACCCAGACATGGTCCTTGACAGCAGCTCAGACCTGGATGTACCATGGCACCAGGTAGGAGCACAGGACACCCAGATCAGTATGGTCATATCCCTCAGACACCAACAGGGTCTCAGGTGGATGACCAGACTGCTGGCATCCACGCAGACCTCAGTGGTAACAGGAGCCATGGACCAACTCAAACTCTGTCTGTTGTAGGGCCAAGGACCAGACATGGCCCTCTGCACCAGCCTTGGTCCAGATGATACCATGGCCCTGCTCAGGCCACTCAGATCTGCATGGCCCCAGTGACATAATAGCCTTCAGACACCAACATGGCCACAGGTTACATTCTAGACCACGGTCATCTATGTAGCCTTTGGTGGAGAATATTGTTTGACCTAAATAAACTTGGTAAAGTTTAGGCATATCTTTTAGGATTTTAATTCTCTTGGAATAGAACTTAGCCCAAAATATTTTTATATTAAGGATAAGAATAGTCACTTGAACTGCTTTATAAAGTACTCAGTTCTTTACAAAAGAATCAATGAATAGATCTGGATGTTTTAAAATAGCAAATCCCATGCTAAGGAATGTCACTCATGCAGTAGCAGTTATTTCAAGATTCAAATTTAGGATTTAATGCAGGTATCTACTCATTTCCACCATAATGCATAAAATTAGTTTAGCTAACCACTTGTATCATTACATTAGCATGATTCTACAATTTTAAAAGAATAGAAGATGGATTTGTTTAAAGTCATATAAAACAAATATATACTCCTGGTACAAAATTAGACTCTGAAATGTATGCATTCATTTTTTAAAAAGCACTTTAATAACATCAAGCTTTCTGCTTTCATCAATAGATCAAAATCAACTTAAATGCCCATCAATTGAAGATTGATTGGTTAAATAAATTATGCTGTAACAGAATTTTATTCCTTTAAATTGATGTGTTAGAATACTTAACAAGAAGTACACAGAATGCATTGGTAATACAAAAGTAATTTTAGCAAATGGTGCATATATTACAGTAAAATAACATTAACTTTAGATACTGATAAAGATGTTTATTTATTTACATATTCATTTTTTTAATTTATTTTCTAATTGGTGATCCTAGATCATAAAATGACAATAGCTTTTCTCTCTTTTTATGTTTCTATAATTCTAAGATTTCCTCAAAGAAAATTATTACTTTTAAGTAAGAATTAAAACATATATTTCACATATGATGTTTTCTCTTAAATCTGGACAGGGCTTCTGTTAACTGAAACAGAATTAAGACAAGAGGACAGAGTTTTTACCTACAAACTGTTAATGAGCATTGACTATATCACTAGTGATGCAATGCCATTATTTATGTTATTACGCCCTAAATATATTTCGTTAGATTACATTTTTTCTGAATAATTAAATCAGATAAACAGTGTAAATTTTTTAAAAGTTTGGTTTTTTTTGAGATTTTAATTACATCATTCCCTCTTTCCCCTTCCTTTCTTCAAATCCTCCCATAATACCCTTCCTTGCACTCTTTCAAATTCCTGACCTCTTTTTTTTTTTGGTTTTTCGAGACAGGGTTTCTCTGTGTAGCTTTGCGCCTTTCCTGGAACTCGCTTGGGAGACCAGGCTGACCTCAAACTCACAGAGATCTGCCTGCCTCTGACTCCCGAGTGCTGGGATTAAAGGCGTGCGCCACCACCGCCCGGCTCCTGACCTCTTTTATCACTGTTGTTTTATATACGTGTGTGTGTGTGTGTGTGTGTGTGTGTGTGTGTGTGTGTGTGTGTGTTCCTAGATGCATAAATTAAAACTTGTCTGCATAATGTTACTTTTTGGCATGTGTTTTCAAGGCTGACTCTTTGGTATTTGATAACCAATTGGTGTGTTCTTCACTGAAAGACTCTCTGAGGCCTCAACCCTACACAAATAACTACAGGCAACTAAGAAATGCTGAGAGCAGTATAGTATTTATAATGAAAGAAAGGAATGCAGATTATGTAGCTGTACATAAAATATGAATATTTAGTTTTACTCCACTTTATAATATAGCATTTTTCTATTTCTTGATAATTAAACCATTGTTTATTTTGCTAATCTGTGATGTATAAAATGATTTATGTTTTAAAATATGCAGGGTTAATCACTGAAGGAGGAAGAGAATCAATAATAAATGATACTTATTTTTATTTAAAGACTAAGGATTATGTGATTTTTGCCAACAATTTTGGCACACATTTATATAATTGTGAATTCACCAGATAATGATCTACAGTCTTTGTCTCCCAAAATAATGAAACGGCCTTCTTAAAAAATAGTGCAATGAAGCATTTTTAAAAATTTTTATTCATCTATTTATTTTGAATGTCAGCTAAGCCTCCCACCTCCCAATCCCCTCCTCTTCTGTCTCCATCTAGAAAATGGCAGGTCTCCCACAAGTATTAATAAAGCATAGCATAACAAGTTGCAGTAAGACTAAGCACCTCCCCATGAATTGAGGCTTGGCAAGGCAACCCAGTATGAGGAGTAGAGTTCCATGATGAGTAGGGTCCCAAAGCCAGTAAAAGATTCAGAATCAGCCCCTGTTCCGGCTGTGAGGAGTACCGCAGAGGACCAAGTTACACGACTGTAACATGTATGCAAAGTGCCTAGGCCAGTTCCATGCAGGTTCCCTGGTTGTCAGTTTAGTTTCTATGAGCCCAGATTAGTTGATTGTGTGAACCTTCCAGTGGTGTTCTTGAATGCTCTAGCTTCTACACTCCTTTCTCCTCCTCCTCTGCTGGATTCCTGAACTCCACCTAATGTTTGGCTCTGGGTCTCTGTATCTGCTTCCATCAGTTGCTGAATGGCCCCTCTCTGATGCCAATTAGGCCATGCACCAATCTGGTCACTGGAGACAGCCAGTTCAGGCTCCTTCTCAGCTATTAAGGAATCTAAGCTAAGGTCTTCCCCATACACTTCTGGGAGATTCCCTAGCATCAGGCTTCCACCTGATCCCAAAATGCTCTGTGTCCTCTCCTAATCTGTGTCCTCTCTTAATCTGATCACTCATGTTCCCATCCTCACCAGTTCATGCACAAAATCTCGATTTCCCCTCCCCCAGGAGATCTGGGTGTCCTCCTCTGAACCCTATCGTTACCTAGTCTCTCTGGGTTTGTGGCTTGTAGCAAAGTTATCCTTTATTTTACAGGTAATACCCACTTATGATTAAGTACATGCCATGTTTGTCTTTCTTGATCTGGGTTACCTCACTCACGATGACTTTTTTCTAGTTCCATCCATTTACTTTCAATTTTCCCAGTGTCCTTGTGTTTAACAGCTGAGTAATACTCCATTGTGTAAAAGTACTATTTTTTTTATCCATTCCTCAGTTGAGAGGCATCTGGGTTGTTTCCAGGTTAAGGCTATTACAAATAAAACTGCTATGAACATAGTTGAGCAAACATCATTATGGTATGATTGAGACTCCTTTGGGTATATGCCCAAAAGTGGTATAGTTGGGTATTGTGATAGATTGATTTCCAGTTTTCTGAGAAACCAACACACTGATTTCCAAGGTGGCTGTACAAGTTTGTACTCCCACCATCAACAGAGGAATGTTCTCCTTGCTCCACATCCTTTTATAGCATGAGCTGTCACTTGTAATTTTTATTTTAGACATTCTGACAGATGTAAGATGGAATCTCAGGATTGGTAGGATTAACATAGTTTAAATGGCCACCTTACAGAAAGAAATCTACAGATTCAATGCAGTCCCCATTTTAATCCCAACACAATTCTCTAAAGATCTTGAAAGATCAATACTCAACTTCATATGGAAAAACAAAAAATGCAGAATAGCTAAAACAATTCTGTACAATAGAAGAACTTCTAGAAGTATCACCATCCCTGATTTTGAGCTCTACTACAGAGCTATAGTAATAAAAACTGCATGGTGTTGGCATAAAAGCAGACAGGTTTATCAATGGAATCGAATCGAAGACCCAGATGTAAACCCACACATCTATGGACACCTGATTTTAGATAAGGATTCCAAAATTTTACAATGGATAAAATAAAACATCTTCAACAAATGGTGTTGGTCCAACTGGATGTCTGCATGTAGAAGAATGCAAATTGGTTCATATTTATCATCTTGAACAAAACTCAAGTCCAAATGCATCAAAGACCTCAACATAAAACCAGATATATTGAACCAGATAAAAGAGAAAATGAGAAGTATCCTTGAACACATTGGCACAGGAGACAATTTCCTGAACAGAACACCAATAGCACAGGCACTAAGATCAACAATTAATAAATGAGACCTCATGAAACCAAAAAGCTTCTGTAAGGCAAAGGACACTGTCAATAGGACAAAAAGACAGCCTTCAGAATGGGAAAAAAATCTTCATCAACCTCACATTTGACAGAGGGCTGATTTCATAAATATATAAAGAACTCAAGAAACTAGATATCAACAATCAAAATAATCCAATTTAAAATGCATGTAGAGATCTAAACAGATAATTCTCAACAGAAGAATCTCAAATGGCCAAAAACCACTTAAGGAGATAGATGTTTAACATATTTTTTTTGAGACAGGGTTTCTCTGTGTAGTTTTGATGCCTGTCCTGGATCTTGATCTGTAGACCAGGATGGCCTCAAACTCACAGAGATCCTCCTGGCTCTGCCTCCCAAGTGCTGGGATTAAAGGTGTGTGCCACCACCACCCAGCCGGTGTTCAACATCTCTAGCAATCAGGGAAGTGCAAAGCAATGAAATCATTTTATGGAGATTTGAAATAGAATTTAGAGCTTTAAACAGCAATAATCATTTATTATGTCTTGAGAGTAACAGTTAACAATTAATTTAGAATAAAGAATAATATAATTGTGAAAATATTCATTGAATTCCTTTTTAAAATATACACTGTAATTAATCATTGAAGAATTTTATGAAATGTATTTTGATCATATTCAGCTTCTCTTCTCCTAACTCCCAGATCCACTCCCAACCTCACCTCAACCTTTTGTCCTCTTTTCTTTTTTAATAGCCTACCAAGTTCAAATTGTTTTTCCTATATGTTTGGGAGAGTGGGACCATCCACTGGAACAAGGGTACTCAACCAACTAGGGGCCACACCCTTGAAGAACATGAAAAACACTGATCCTCCCTCCTGGAAAAGCCATCAACTGTCCGTAATTCCTTGGTTGGTAATAGGAATTTCTGAGTATTTCCCCCCTCTACACTAGAATGTTGACTGGCTTCATCATGTGTAGCTCATGTGAAGGCAAACACAGCTATTTAGTGCATGAATGCAGTGGTCCTATCATGGCCAGAAGATACTATTTTACTATGGTCCTCCCAGATATCTTGCACTTTCTATCTTTCTGCCTCCTTTTACTTGATATTCCCTGAGTTTTGGGAAGGGCTAGAGGCAGTATGATATTGATATCCAATTGCAGCTGAGCACTTCAGTGACATTTATTTTCTGCACTTTGGACAGTAATGAGTTTTTGTATTAAACACTGTCTACCACTCAAAGATCCTTTCTGATGAGGTATTATAGCTGCACTAATCTATGTGTATTGAGATAAGAACTTAGAGGGCAGTTTGATACTATGTTCATGGGTTCTTGGACAGATGTATACCACCAGACATTCATATGTTACAGTGGAGTGAGTCTTAAATCAAATCAGAAGGTGGTTCACCATTACCTAAACATTTGTGTCATTTTTGTAACCAAGGGACTATATTGTCATGCAAGTAATTATTGTAGCCCACAGGATTAATGGCTAGGTAAGACTGTTGATGACTTTTTGTCCCAGCAGCCTACATAACACCTCTCAGAACTATGAAAGCAAACAGCAAAGGGGAAACTTGGTGACCAATAACAACTTTATTTCTCCCTGTCCTTTAACCAAAGCTATGTTGTAGCTTCAGTAATAGAGCCTTATCATCAAGTTCTGGTGGGCAACCAAGAGCAATAACAGTAGCCTGTGTTGTTTTGGTGTTGTCTAGAGCATCTCTGACTATCAACCTGAGGGGAGGTATCCCACACCTGGAACTGGGCTTTTTATTTGGCAATCTTTGGCTTCTAGGATATGCATTATTCATTGTGTAGGGTAATATGAATCAAATTGTGTCATATATATAGTATACATACATATGTGTGTATATATAAGGAGACAGAGAGACAGAGTAGTTTTCCATATGGATTTTTAAACCATCCTTAGTGTTATCCCATTCTTAGCTTCTGCCTCATCTTTCCATCCCTCTCCCTACATAAACATTCTTCCTATTTAGTACCTTCTTTTCTCCTTCAAATCATCTGTATTGCACTAGCCTCTATATCTTAACATCGTCCTTCCTGCTCCCCAACATTGGTCCTTTCTAATTTCCTGAATTCTATAGGCACTCCAAGCTAAAATCATAAATCTATAGATTCAATGCTAAAATACACATATTAGAAAGAACATATGACATTTGTCTTTCTGAGTCTGTCTAACCTCACTCACCATGTTTGATTGCACATCTATTCTCCATTACTTCAGGTTATCCCTTGTACATTCCAATTAAGTAGATACACTACTGCTGATGAATGACTACTATTGAACACCCAGCAAACAGCAGATGATCCAATACCAGTTGTGACTAGATAGAAACTTTACTGGATTTTTTATTGGAAACTTTATTTTAATATACTGTTTTCATTGTGTTTAGCAAATTTCCTGTAGTCAGGGTTTCCAATATACCATGAACTGTATATAATATAGCTGTGTGTATTTATAACATTAAAAATCACTGAAATAAAACTGTATATTATAGCTAATGTCTACATAATTTGATAAAATTCCTTCCCATGCTTTAACCTAACCAAATGACTCTGTCACTCATTTTAAGGGAAATTTCTCATTTTCATCTGCCATTTATAAAACTTTACTGAGAAAATATTTGAGGAGATTTACACTAGCATACAAATGGAAAGCAGGATAAACCAGACTTCTAGGAGCTTGTAATATTATGGTAGAACAGAATGCACATAACCAACGTTCCTAACTTCCTACTGACTGGAAAAGCAAGCATGTTTTAAATTAAAATGTAAGCTGGTTTACATAAGAATTGAAAAATATTCATTCTTTTAAATTATAGATGCTTCGCGAGTCATAATATACAACACTAGAGTGAGATATGCATAAGACAATATAGTCCTGAAAATCTAAGTAATACTATTTATACTTAATATTCAGAGTTAAATTATATATTATAATTATATAAAACTGTGATAATAAATTACATCATTTTATTTTTAATTTCTCCATACAGTCAGGGAAGAAACTCTACAGGCCTATTATGTTATTTTCAGCCAATTTGGTAGCTAAATATGGAACTTCCTGCATGGTAATAGTATATTTATTTTGTCCATTTGTGTACTATTGTCCCATATATTTTTTTTTTGCCTTTTATTTTCATTCCTAGTTACAAACACAGTTCCAGTCTATTTAGCTCATGGTATGGCCATATACAGCAAATTTTTAATACATTTAACATACCATTTAATTGACATTTTATTAAGAATTTCTACTTCCTAAACATAGTAAGAATATTGAGGAAGAACAGTTGTTGATAGTAATTAATATTCTTGCATTGCAGCTATGCAGCAACTAATTATTTTCAAGAAATTCATTTCTCTGCTATTTTGTCAGGAATATTTCATTGTATTATTTTTCAGCACTGTTAGTTTGCTAACACTGATATAGCTATTAATTTATTCATAACCTGGATTCATTTTCAGTGTCGTTTAAACAGCCTTTGTTTTTCTTCAACTTGGTTACATTATTTTCCATATGAAGAATAAATAAATGTATTTTAGACTAATGTCTCTCTAAATAAGATCTGTGTAGCACTCTTTTCTAACTCTCAGGAAAATGTGATATTTTAAGAAGCTGTGTTATACACTTGATTTTTACATATTTTAAGAGTTTCAACTTATGCAGATTGTTGAGGTTCATGTTATAGTCAGTGATCTCCTCTAATGAAATGTTTGCCTAGTTTTCAATCTAGGATAATGTTAGCATGTTACAATCTTCTTATGTGTTCTTACATGAAGAGGGGGAAAGGGAGTGAGGCACGGAGGGACAGAGGAAAGGAAGGAGGGAAGGAGGGAGGGAGGGAGGAAGAGAGAGAGAGAGAGAGAGAGAGAGAGAGAGAGAGAGAGAGAGAGAGAGAGAGAGAGAGAGATTGGAAAAAACCTTGACTAGCTACTTGGCAGGCATCAAGTTTATTCCTGCCAATGATGATAACCATGCTGACATGTTCAATCAAGAATTGGCCATTTACATCAATAAAGATTCAGTTTCTCTATTATCTCCCCTTTGACAGTCATGATTTTTCTGTCAGTCTGTATCACTAGTGCTTCAAGAAATGAGTCTCCCTCAGTCTCACTCTCAGACATGTTCAAGCTCATCCCTCTCTAGTCAAGTTGATTGCACATACTATCTCTTACTCAAGACCATGTGTGAAGGGTTCTAGGATGAAAGTCTTATGGAATCTCTCTCTCTCTCTGTTTTTTTTGTTTTGTTTTGTTTTTTTGTTTTTTTTTTGAGACAGGGTTTCTCTGTGTAGCTTTGCTCCTTTCCTGGAACTCGCTTTACACCTTTCCTGGAACTCGCTTTGCAGACCAGGCTGGCCTTGGACTCACAGAGATTGGCCTGGCTCTGCCTCCCGAGTGCTGGAATTAAAGGTGTGCGTCACCACCGCCCGGCTGGAATCTCTTTTTTTGTCACTTCTAATAAATCAGTTCACATCCCCCCAATTTTGTATTCTTTTTCTCTTTATTTACTCTTTTCCCATTTGCCCCGCTTTTAGTTTTAATTATGCAAAAGAATTATTTCATGTGATATATTCTTTAGGGTATTACTTCAATTATTAAAATTTCATTAAAAACTGTTATTTTATACTCTTTAGGTGGTTAACATCATAAGCACTGTCCCATAAATATTGGACACTATTTGTTCATAAAACGTCATCTTATAAGTTTCAAATTAGCAATAAATGATATATTTAATGTGAAGAATATTATTAAAAGCCAAATATTCTTCTATGACACCATCTAATACTGAGAAAAAGAAAATACGTTTTATTATTTAATTTATTATTTAATATCAAAAAATTTTATAAGCAAACAGTTGAGAAGCAGTGGTAAATTCATATCCTTAATAAAAATCAAACCACAAGGGTTTTTTATTAATGGAAATACTAGTTGGCTTGGAGATAGAAAAAATTTCTTTCGTAAATTTGTTATTTTGTATAATATTATCTTAGACTATAAACTTTTCCAGAGTTTGAAGATATGCTCTGAAAGTTATTTATAATTGATACTTAAGTTTTATTACAAACATATGCACACACGGAGAAGTTGTACTAATACCATCTAACTGAGACCAGGAGGGTTGGAAATGGTTTGTGTTTTGGCCAGTCTGCTGAAATCTAGTAAAAAATGGACATTTGCATGGACGAATTATGTTTGTTAGTGATAGCCAAATCACTTGAAAAATTCAAATGTTTGTCATCTACTCTGGGTCTGCGTGTTGTAAAACAGCTTTCTTCTCACATTTTTTTTTTCTTTTCCTCAGGAAACTTAGTATGGCATATATTTATTTTAGCCTTGTGAATTTGTCAAGGATGATGTTTATGTTTTATTCATTTTGGAACTTCTCCTAGAAATGTGATTCAGTCTTTCTGCTGTTACATACACATCAGATGGAATTCATTGCAGTACACACAACTGTAGGCTATAGGTCAAATACAAATATAAAATACAAATAAAATGTATACATGCCACCATCTATCATTCACATGTAATTGTGGAGGCCTTAATAAAATCAAGTCTGAAACCTCAGTACAACTATGTCTAAACATTCGTTCAATATTATACACACACACATTCCCTGTCTGTCTCTGACTCTCTATCTCTGTCTCTCTCTGTCTCTGTCTCTTTTTCTTTCTCTCTGTATCTCTGCTTCCTAGAATAATTAAGATTTTTAAGATATACACCATTTTAACTTTTTCTTTGTTGATTTATTAGCCTTTCCTTGTGTTCCCTTTTTCCATCTCAAAGTCATGACTTCTTCTTTCTTTTTCTGAGAAACATATATACTCACACACATATAACTTGCTGAGTACAGTTAGTGTTACTTATCTGTGTAGGTGATTAAAGTTGACTACATAGTGTTAGATAACTTATTGGGGAGTTCATCTCTGGAGAAGACTGATTCTCCTTCTCTCAGAAGTCATTGAATGTCCACAATTCTTCATTTATGGGTGGGGTCTTGTGAGATTTCCCACATTCATGTTAGCATGCCAACTGGTACTGTCATTGTTCAGGTTTTGTTTAGGCAACCATGTTCTTGAGCCTTAGTATGTGCACCAGCCCTCTCAGATATAAGAGATACTATCTCACAACATGTGTCCTCATCCTCTCGCTCTTACAATCTTTCTGGCCCCTCTTCTGTGATGTTCCCTCAATTTTAAGTGTATGGCTTGTGGGGTAGATTTATCATATGGGGTTCAGCATCCAGTGGTCAGTTGGTCTATGCATTTAGATCAGTTGTGGATGTCTGTAGTAGTCTCCATCTGCAACAAAACGAAGCTTCTTTGATGCAAACTGAAAGGTATACACTTTGGTGGGCATAAGTATTTAGAGTGCAGTTAGAAACTCTCCTGACTTAGGAAAATGCAGTAGTAGATTCTCCTTTAGGGCCCATGATCCCAGCAGTGACATTTAGTTGGATAAGTTTACAATACCAGATATGAATTCCTACTATTGAGTGGGCCTTAAGTCCAATCAGATGGCTATTGGTTATATCCAAGATATAAGTGTTATATAATATTCTTGGGGATATTTTGCAAGGCTGGTCATTTTTTTACTAAGGAAAAATATTATTCATTTTACATACCAAAGATCCCCCTCTACCCTCCTTCTGTCCCCCCCCCTCCCCTTCCCAACCCAGCCCCCATTCCCTCCTACAAGAAGGTAAGGCCTCCCATGGGGAGGTACATTTAGTAGAGGCAGGTTCAAGCCCCTCCCCCTGCCCCAAGTCTGTGCGAGGTGTCCCATCATAGAAGTGGGCTCCCAAAGGCCTACTCATGCACCAGGGATTGACTCTGATCCTACTGCCAGGGAGCCTACCAAGTAGATTAAGCTATACAACGGTCTGGCTATGCAGAGGGTTGTCCAGCCCCATGCAGGCTCCACAGCCGTTGATCAATTTTGTGGTTTGTAGCTTGGTAGGATTATTGGTTGCTTTTTTTTTTAGGATAGAGCTTAGCTATGTCTATTTCAATATTGATTAGACTTATACACTTTGAAAGTGTGTATTGAAGTTATAATTTGAGATTTTTACTCATTTGGTTTCAGATTCATTTTCTGTTCAAAGAATCACTTGGCAATTAGTCTGCACAAAACCAGAGTATACCCCAAACCTCATTCTTGCAGATAACTTAGTTGCTAAGAAATGCTGTACATTTGGGGGCCTCTAATAATCATTTTTTTCTACACAACCGATAACAGTTGTAGTGAAAAACCTTTTCTATATTCTGTATCAGGTCCTTCTCTACATTGTGATTTTTACTTTTTTAGATTTCAAAACGTAGTAAATATTGATTCATTCTCCAGGAGGTAATTGAGTGGTATGATACTATTATATTATATACATGTCTGAAATTCTCAATAATAAAGAAAATTATTTTTAAAAGATGAAGAAATAACTCATGTACACTTGTTAGTATGCAAGAATGCTCAGGTTAGGGCTGGAGAGATGGCTCAGCGGTTAGGAGCACTGGCTGTTCTTCCAGAGGTCCTGAGTTCAACTCCCAGCAACCACATGGTGGCTCACAACCATCTGTAATGAGATCTGGTGCCCTCTTCTGGCCTGCAAGCATGCATGTAGGCAGAACACTGTAGACAAATAAATAAATAAATAAATCTTAAAAAAAAAAAGAATGCTCAGGTTAGCCCAACATAAATATATTGAATCAGGGTGACTGGCATTAGACTTTAGAATCATTGACACACTTTTCAATTTGTGGATTTGAGTCTCATATGAACTATTATGAGGGAATCCATGGTAATCTAAACCAGGTTAGGGAATTACTGTTTACAACTATCTAAGAGGTTACATTAAATTCTGTAACTATGGCAAAAATAATAATTTGTATAAGATATTCTCTACAAGGTATTCAGTTTATAACAAACAGATTATGGACTTAAATCACAGCTAAGTAGACTGCAGCCTTATCACCTTTGGTACACAATATGGGCAATCAGGATTGTAATTTTATTCTTCTAAATTTTCACCTTCAAGGAACTGTCATAGAGAAAAGTAAAATACTATAACTAATAATTAATAAAAATAATTTGAACCAATGTTTATTTAAGTCCAGAAGCAACACTGTAAAGCAATACGTTAAATAAGGTACTTAGCTACTCATATACTAATGAAGCAAATGTTGCATGTGCACTTGTATACACAGACACACACACCACCACCACCACCACCACCGTCACTAAATCACTGTTCAAGTAAACAATTGAAATATATAGTTAGGGCATTCATAATACATTTATGAATATTGTGGGGATTGACCAGTGTTTTCATTAGTTCAATTAGGTTACTTTTCATCTGAAAACTATGAAAGATGATTTGTTCATTATAAACTAGAGTGATTTTGGAAATAATTTGACAGTCAATCATAATTTAATAAAACTGAAATAAAATGTCAAAAATAAACCATAAATGACAGTGGGATCACTCATAGTAATTACTGTCAGTTTCAACTGAGGAAGAGAGAATCTGATTTCTATCATTACCAGAAATAGACAATAAATGAGCTACAAATGTGAATTTAAAAAAATGCATTCTGGGCCTTTGAGATGGTTCTGCAGGCCAAAGCACCTTCCACAAAGACTGGGAACCAGAATCACTGAGACTCATGTTGGAAAAGAAAGAACTGACACTCTCAAGTTTTCTTCTGATTTCCATACACACATGCCTATGTTCATGCATCATTTGTACACAGACAAAAAATATAGATGCAACAAAATGTAAAGATTAATTTATTGTATTCCTGTATATTGTATTGATACTGATATGCATGAATGACAGGAATTTATAAAAATATCACTCTAAAACATTTCAATGGTAGACAATATAGCACGATGAAAATATTTAGGTCGAATGTGTGATATGTTTTTTGTTCTACTAATTGTATTTAGAGTAAATATTATCACTCATCTTTGAACTATGTATCTACTTTGAAAAACAGGAGAGAATAATTAGGCATATTAAAGTGGTTTCCCCCCAGAAGGGAATAAAGAGGAAACAGGTAAAAACATAACAAATCTCTTGTTCTAGTTTAACATTATGTAATGGCTTCATTTGTTATCTTAAATAACACACTCACTTTAAATAATTTATATATGTCTTGGTTTATAATTTCATAATTTTATTTTTAATTTAAATATTAGAATATTCCTAAATTAGATCAAAATGTATTTTAATAGTATTTTCACTTTCCATATTTGTTTCTAAAATCAGCCCCAGATAATAAAGTAACTTCTTCCTTTGCAAAAGATCATGTTCTTTGTATATTAGTGAGCCTCTGCTCAGCAAGGGTGTGCTATACACAGTTGGCAAGAAAATCCTATGCTTCATAGATCCTATATTAATGTGTCATCCTTATGTACTATTACTTTTCTAATGCAAAGAACTAATCATGATACAGTCTCATCACATTCCATACAATCATATTTCCCACTTCTGCTCATACTGTTAGCTTTATAGTATGAGACCAACATTCAATCTCATGAAATATCTATAACATATAGAATGGATATATATATATAACTCCTTCTCCATTCTTTTGCTCCTGCCATCTGACTATAAACATCTTCATATCATCAGTGAGTTTTTATTCCACAATACTTAACTGAACACATTGTATATGTTAATATCATAACTAAATGTAATCTTTTTTAATTTTTTTGTTTTCATACTGATTACTGAACTATGATCTATGGTTTAAATTAGTGCCTCAGAGAAAAAGCACAGGCATATTCTGAATTTTATAATCCACAATGGATTATGTATCCTAAAAGTTATTCTGTTTTCTAGAAAGACAACTGTTCCCATTCTCTATTTTTTCAGAGACTTATCCTTTTGCTTACACTTGTTTATCTCTAAACTCATGTTTATCCTAAACCACCCCTTTTGTACACTGTTTATATGAAATTGGTGTTGTGATGATTGAGGTTAGAATATGTTTTATCCTTTTGAAGCTTATGGTACCATATTAACTTTCTGATTCCTTTCATTGAGGATTTAACTCTGTTATTCTATATTCACTAGCCCAGCCAGATTCACACCACTGGCAAATTACATAATTATTTCTTATATGATACTGACTTAAATAATTCAATAAAATTTGAGAAACCTATATTTAGCATTACTAATTAGTCTCCCTCTCCATTACCTGAATTTTTATAGACTTCTAGTTCATTTCCATCAGATAAATAAAAATGTGTGGGATATGATTCTTTATGGGAGCATATTAACACAAAATTCAACTATGTAAAATAAGTAACTTGATATATAAGTATAGTAAGCTTAGTATAACTATGCAGTTGGTGAGCCATGGGTAACAACACATGCATATCAAAGATATAAACTTTGTTAATTATATTTGATCTTTCCATTTAGCCTATGTATTATTTATTTGCAAAATTTTATATAAATGTCTATACTAGTTGCCTGCAAGAGTTCACCTATGCAAACCAGGTAAATATTTGACTATTGTTTAATATGGAAGAAGTCAAAGGCAAAGAAGAAAAGTATTATTCAAGTAATTTAAAGTAATACTTCTCAGGAAAGGAAAAATAATATGTAGGAGATATAATGTCAACAACTTTGTGAAACTTTGGGAAGAGAAGAGTAAGGGAGGGAAAATAGGGAGGAAGAATGCAGGGAAGAATGTAGTTTCAATGAAAATGAGTCAATTATGAAGACTGAACAAAAGAGCTAGAGTCCAAGCCGTGTGAACTTGAGATCTTGTCCAAGGGCTCTGAATCATATGAAAGAAGAACTCAAGTGTGTAATTAGATGAAAGTGTGGGCATAGGAAGTAATTATTATTGGATTATTCCTCTGCTGACCCTTATCTCTAACACATTAAAGCCTGGTTTTGAAGTTAGCAAAAGGAATTTAGACATATATGTAGGAAATAGCAACTTTGCCTGAAACTTGAGCTCTGGTGGTGGAAGGTACTTCAAAGTAAAAGCACACAACAGGCATAAGTCGATAAACAACACCAACAAATTCCTTCTGACATCTGTTTACTCAATTTTAGTGTGTCTTGAACTATGCCACCTCTTGAACTTGCACATCTTGAAACAATAATACATTTGTAACTGAGCATTAATCTCTTATTTTACCTAAATTTATGTCTAATCTCAATTCAAGTTCACTTTCCATACATGCTGGTAAACTTTAGTCATGTTTTCAAACTGAATTTGGAAATGGTAAGATAAGATTACTATGGAAACAGGATAGAAAGAGAAGTAATGGGGCATTTGAAACTGATGTAATTATCAGATAGGTAGATTTAACATATGGGAACAGAGAATTGAAAGAACGCAATGACTATAACTTGGAATAAGAATGGTGCTAATGTTTGCAGTGTACCATAGCCCCAGAAGACCTGAACTCCCTTTTGTTTTTCCTTTTGAAACCTGAAATGTACTTTTATATGGCTCTTTGAGCTCATCTGAAGTTTTACAGGTTAGAAGGCATTTCATTAGTGAACTGAGACACATGAACTTGAGCACTAAGACATAAGCAAACTTATATGTAAATTGAGGCTTAATGAAGTGTAGTCCAAATAAAGACAGCATAAAACAAGCATTTAAATGAAAGTTAAACAACAAATGATGATTGTTTCCTACGAATGAAGGGAGTAAAGCTGAGTTCAAGTTTCTGCATTTGTTAAGTTTAGTCATATGACTATCTTTAGCCTGCCTACAAAGAAATCACTGATGATATACTGAGAAGGATAGACATACAAAATGCATTAACTTGCCATTATACGGAAATCCACATGAGAAAAAACAAACAAACAAGTAAATCTACATTTGTCATTTTACAAATACATAAGCCAACCTGTCACTACCTTTTTACACAAAAACAACTATTATGGTACTATAATTAATAAAGCACAATGCTACACATTTTTACATTGTGCGAAACTTAAGACGCTATTAAGAACTTATTTATATTTTTAAAAAGTATTGTTTTAGTACATAATAGGACACACACACTAGGTTTTCTAAGACTACCCAACAAGTGTGAAAATATACTTTACTTGTGGATGCACTACCATAATATATATTTAATAAACCACGTGTGTTTTCATTTTTACTCCTTTAAAAATATAGAAGGCACTAGAGAAATAGAAAACCCTAAAATGCTGCAACATAAGGTACATATACTCTTTACAGATATTCATTTATTAAAGAATGCCAGAATGGTTAAATCATATTTAAAGTTAACTTTACATATAAACAACACACTATATATGAGTCTTAAATAAATATAACTTTATGTAAATTTCTAACAGCTTACTAACATATATTGGTGGTATCCTGAAAATTAGTTGACAAGAGTTGTCCAGATATATGGTTTCCATTCCCATCAGATAAAGCATTTCTACCTTCATAACTCTGGGTATATATGAGAAACATGACCCAAGAAGGAGAATTTCCAAGTGAGAAAAAATAGAGCTCTCATTCTTAATCCATACACATTTAACTGAATTCCAAATCTTTTTAGAACAATTGTTGATTCTATAATATACCAATTGTACTGTAAAAAGACTAAAAGTGAAAACTTTGCTATCAGTTCTCATTAAAAAAATAACGAAAGTAATAACAGAAATCTGACCTTGTATAAGATTTTTGTGTGTATAATGAATCACACAAGCAGAGTGGTCATACTGAGTAGTATAAGACTGTATG
>CABHPQ010125700.1:0-38557 GCA_902168405.1 Peromyscus aztecus | reverse complement strand
GAATCACACAAGCAGAGTGGTCATACTGAGTAGTATAAGACTGTATGGAGCATGCAGAAAAATGCCCTTCCCCTGAACATACACATCGTTATTACTCCATCCAGTGAATATGCTCTTGATATGATGTGTTAGTTATGTTTCTATTGCTGCAGCAAAACACCATACAACTTATAGAATGAAGGGTTTATGCTGGGCCTGTGGTTCCAAAGGGATAAGAGTCCATGACCACGACAATGGGGAAGGCAGTCATGGCAACTGGAGCAGCAAGCTGAGACCTCACATTCTGAACTACAAGCAGGAAAAAAGAGATCAAACTGATAGTAGCACCTCTTAACATGCCCAAACAATGCCAGCAAGTATTCAATGCCCAAGACTATGGGTGACATCTCATTGAAACTACATTCCACTTCCTGGTCTCCATAGGCTCCTGGTCATATGATAATACAAAATGCATTTAGCTTAACATGCATTTAGTTCAACTTCAAATGTCCCTATAGTCTTTCACAGTTCTCAATAGGTTAAAATTCCAAAGTCTCTTCTGAGACTCAAGGCAATTTCTTTACTGTATCATAACCAAGAAAAATAAAAAAGAAAATTACATACTTCCAATATAAAATGCCACAGAACATACATTACTGTGCCAAAAGAGAGGAGTTGGGGAATAGTGAGGAAATACTGGACCACAAAGCAAGACTAAAAATCAGCAGGGCAATTGCCAACTTCTCTAGTTCCATAAACACATCTTTGTCCCTCCATATTTGCTGCATACAAAATAGATCGTTCTCTCTCTCTCAGAACCTGGAGAGAGCTAGCAACCATGGATTCAAACCTATGAAACTGTGAACTTAAGTGATTTAGTTTCCTTTTTAAAGTTGATTTTGTTAGCTGTTTTGTCAGTGACAAACACCTGACTACTACAAGTATACATGCATTTCCCATGTGTTAACGTTCCATTACTGTAACATATACCTGAAACAATACATTTCCTTAAAAAATAGTTTATTTGACTTGGGGTTTGGAGTTTTCAGTTCATGGTTGGTTAGCTTTTTGCTTTTCAGACTATGAAGAGGAAGAAAATCATGATGGCATGTACATGCTAAAGTAAAATGCTGCTTTCCTCTGAGGCTTGGACACAAAGGGCAGAGAGCTAGAAAGGCATAGGACTTCAATAGCCCCTTCAAGAACATCCCCTATGACCTAATTTACCCCTAGTGGACTGTATTTGATCCTACCATCCTTCTATGGTAATTCGTGGTGGAGATCAAGCTTTTAAAATATGACCATTTGAAAAGCAGTCTAGATTCCAAGTATAGCACAGCAATGCAGGCATATAAAGTGAGAAACAAAGGCTTCTATAGTAGTTTGGGACGTGAAGTTAAGCAATACAAGTTTATAATGATACTTGTAGAAAATAGTAACATTATTAGCTAACTAGGCCTATTAAGCTAATAGTTTAACCACAAGTGAAGAAGATTATATACAGGACATAGATTTATCTAAAATACTCCAATTTGGCCATCATGACTAGAAAATCAGATTTTCATTGCAACAAAAACTCTTGAGTGGTTTGCTTAGAGAAGGATAATAAGTGATTACAATCTAAATGTGTCATTCAACATCTTAAAAAGGGAATGTGCTATTATTCTAGCGATAGAAATAATGCAATTAAACACTGCTAAACGAGATGCAATTGTCTTATAACAAGAAATTAAGAAACTAACTACAGACATTACCTGTATAATTTTAGGCAAATGAGCACGGTATGTGTAATATTTACTTGTTCTATACAATTAGCCTCTTCTGTTAAATCGATTTTATTCATCAGTGAGCTGTCATTGGAAGCAATTGAAATCTAAGGGCCTCCCACTTTCTCTTAAAATTATAGTGGCATATACTGAAGACAATGTTTAATATTATATGTAAATCTTTAAAAATTATTGTGTAGAAATAAATTGGGTTTTCCATATATTATTTAAGTGAGGAACAATTTTGATCAAAATAGTCTTATCACAAATAATTCACCTTTGGCAGAAGGCAGTGTTCTATTTATAACTGGTGATAGCACATTTGAATATCAGGCAATTTGGATATGCTTCCATTCAATGCAGGATGAGTTAAAATACTCAGTAAGTCATTTCAAGTGCTGAAGGCATCCAGATAAGGAGATATGTCTGCTAAAATGACATTTTAATTAGAACACTGAGGTAAATGTTCAAAGCTATACTTGAACACATCATGCTTTTATGTAATGGCTACAGTTTAAAATTTTTCTTCATTATAAGAAGGTTATCATCCATGGGGAATTCAAAACCCAGTGAAGGAAACATAACACCCACATATTTATTTATACTCACTAACAGTAATAAACATATAAAATGATGACAAATGACATATTATAAACACATTTATGAACAAGTATACTTCTAAAATACACATATATGTATAAGTGTAAAGGTTTATTGTAGCCATATGTGCATGTGCAAATATTTGTGATTTGTAGGAAAAGTGTAAGATTCTCTTCCTAAAGGATATGTTGATACTTTATTGGGCATAAAGGGAGATATTCAAAAAGACAAAAAAAATAATGAAGAGGAATGAGTACCTATTTGTGTCTTGAAATGCAAAATCATAACAGGTATAAATCATTGGTGGGCTACTTTCATTTTTTTCAAGTTATCTAAACTATGATTTGATTTCTTAAAAGTTCTACTTTTAATTGAATGACCATATATTCATAATTTTTTGAATCCATGAATAAACAATATTTATTGAGTTATTATACAGTATGCCTGGAACTGTTCTAGACATTGAGGACACCGTAATAAATCACAGCGAGTCTTTTGCCTTTTTGATTTGACGTGGAGGGAGTCGGAGAAACAATTAAGCAGGGATGAACCAGTCATGCGGTGTTGAAGGTTAATAGGCACTCCCCAGAGAATTAAATGAGATGATCTTTGAACTTCGTCAAGTGTCAGTGAACTTCCCTCTAACAACAAAACAAGTTGAAACTTGAATGACAGGGGCATAAGAAAAGAAACCCCAGCATTATCTAATCAAATCATCTCCTGCTAGCTCTATCCATCTTTGATTCAGCAACCTATATGAGAGAGTGTAGGCCTACATGCATTGTCTACTGCACAGAATTAAGAATTAATATGTTCACAAGCACTCTGCCACATGTATTTCACTATGAAAATTCAGTAGTAAACAGTAGACATGACAATCAATTTTATCAGGTACTCAGCTATGCTAGGCAAGTTCTCTTTAAGTTATATTCCCAAACATGAGTAAATTAATTAATAAGATTGTAATGATGTAATGAGTGAAAAATTCACAATTATATTTATTATATAATTACTACTATTATTATTTTATTTGTAGTATCAGAGATGGAACTCAGGGCCTTATAAATATTAGCCAAACTATACATCCCGGGCCAGATAAATGATCAACTAAAATCGATTATATTTTTTTACTGTGTGTAGTGTCCTGTGTATGTATGTATATGTATGTATATATGGTGTGTGTGTGTGTGTGTGTGTGTGTGTGTGTGTGTGTGTGTGTGTGATGTATTCAAGTGAATGTTCAGGTATGTGAGCCCATGCACACACATTTAGAGGTCAGGAAAAAATATTTTCCTCTTATTATATACATTGCCTCAAGATACCATCATACTCACTGAATTGGAAACTTAACTTTTTGGCAGGGCTGGCCAGACAACAGGTTCTTGAGATCTGTCTGCCTCCACCATCTACTGCTGGAGTCAGTGGCACAAACACCCATAGTAAACATTGTACATGAGCACTGGGGATTCAAACCCAGCTCCTCATGCTTGCACATCAAGAACTTCAGCTAACAATTTCTTCAGCTCTCAAACTCTATATTCTTTACAAAACACTTTTGGAGGAAAATAAAATATATACATTATTTATTCAGTGTGTTAAATAAAATGAATATCAAAGTTATAATCTAATACAATAAAATTATGGGTTAATAGAAATCTATTTTTAAATTGTTAAGTCTGGTATTTTGAAAATAATATTTTTCTATTTTTCTAAAGCAGACATTACAAACATCAAGATCTCCATCTACCTTTATCATGAATTCCACTGCTTTTTTAAATATTTTCAGTCCTTACCATATGGTATGTAATTTTCAATTTGATATTTTATATATACACATATATATAGTACTATACATAATGACTTTTTGATATACACATATATGTTGAAGTAATTACCACCACCAGGTTAATTAAGATATAATTTTCATTTATTTGTGAGAATTTCCATTTATTTTTGAGATTTAAAGCCTATTCTCTCCTGAAACCCAAATATACATTATCATTAATTATAATGACCTTGATGTGCAGTAGATCACAAGGACTTATTCATTAGATTTCACCATTTCTGTGTGGACACATATCTGTAAGATCTATGCTCTGATGTATAGAATTGGGATATGTGACTCAATGCTCTCTTATTCTGTCAAGTTGTGCAGTGAAGCCTGACTTAGGAAGAACTTGGACTACGATCTACACACCCTTGTGAAAAAAACAAGGAAGCACTTACAAAGACTTAGAAGGAAAGTGGAAAAACAAAGCTACAAAAATAAAAGACAAGGAGCAATCAATAAAGTGGTACAAAAGGAGAAAAGACATAAAGAATTTAGGTAACGTCTTAGGGTTTCTATTGCTGTGATAAAGCACCATAACCAAAAGCAACTTGGAGAGGTAAGGTTTATGTCTGCTTACACTTCCATATCACGGTCTATCACTGAGGGAAATCAGGGTAACAAGCCAAGGCAGAAACCTGGAGGAAGGAGCTGAAGTAGAGGGCAAAGAGGAATGCTGCTTATTGGCTTGCTCCTATGGTTTTCTTATGGTACCTAAGACAACCAGCCAGCCCAGGGTTTGCAGGGATACTCACTACCTAAGGTGAGATCTGTGGATCAGCTTTGTCATCATCACAAGGAAGCTTGTTTGAAGCAGAGAATCTCAGTATTACCCTCGACTTACCAACTTGGAAGGGTAGAGTAACAAAGGGCTCATGTCAAATTAAGATTTGAGGAGAGTGCCTTTGGAGTTCCTGAACTGTTAGTCAAGACAAACAATCTCATCCTTTAAAATTTCAATGGGAAGTTTTTTTTTTTCATGAACTTTGCACACTGTATCTAATTAGAACTTTTACACTTGGATCTTTGAAGAAGTAAAAGCTCTAGTCTCCATGATATCTGATAACTTCTGGCCACATGTTCATAATTATATGAGAGAAAAGCTGAGTCCACCACCATATATACTCCCATTGTTTGAGAAAGTGTAATAGCAAATACAATAAATTTGAAATCACATATTTGTAGCATATGAAAATTCTCAAAATGTTACTTTCACATTAATTTGTTCATCTCAACAGAAAAGAGAAGTTATTGCTTGATCTTTTTTGTATTTTTACAAGAAACAAAATCAAAAAGACACAGTATGATGCAAGAAGTCACAAATGACAGTCATATAGTCACGGAAGATGAATTAGATGGTGGTATTAATATTTGTGGTATTACATTGGGAAGGATGACATTTTTACTAAAAGATAAATGCTTTTAGCAGAGTGATACATTCATCAGGTAATTTGGTAGCAGTGGTTTATAATGCTGGGATATTCAGAGGAAAACAAACATATACTACCCATTCATTTCATAGGCCCATCCTTCAGAGACTGGGATACATTTGGTTCCATCAGATCCTGGGTATTCACAGGACTCTTTAAATTTTCCAGACAATTCACACATGCAGACACTACTGAGAACCAGAAATTTATTGCAATTCATTGGTATTGCTGATCTCAGTCCCTAGAGAATAAGTCTTAAAAAGCAGGCATCAAAATCACCTGGAAGGTGAAATAGCACACATTGCTGGGAAAGGAAAGCATTCTATGATGTAGAATTCCATAAGTAGTAATTGGGGTTAAAGAATCAAGGACTTGGGATTATGTAGACAATGTATTTAGGCACTTAAGGATAATATTACCCAATTTGTAGAAATGTTTTAGTTCCTAGTACTTAACCTGACACAGTCAACATCCACATATTACAAACTATGTTTTTTAATATGTACAGGTGTTTTGCCTGCATATATTCCCATATAAAATGTATGTGCTTATTGAGGCTAGCAGAAGAGGACACTGAATCCCTAGGAACTGTAGTAAAACGGTACCAGGCTTTTTCTTTAGGGCCAGCAACCAGCTCCTAAATCATGACACAAAGACTTACTAGTTTTGAATGCTTGGCCTTAGCTTAGCCTTTTTCTAGCTAGCTCTTTCAACTTAAATTAGCCTATTTTTCTTTATCTCCCTTTTGCCCCGGGGTTTATTCCCTTTCGAATTTCTGTATATCTCACTTTTACTTGCTTCTCAATGTCTGGCTGGCTAGTGGCCGCCTGGCTTCTTGCCCCAGAAGTGTCTCTTATTCTCTGCTCTTTCTTCTCCCTTCTTCTTGAGCCTAGATTTCTCCTCCTATTTATTCTCTCTGTCGGCCAGCCCCACCTATCCCTCTCCTGCCTAGCTGTTGGCTGTTCATCTTTTTATTAGACCCATCAGGTGCCTAAGTCAGGCACTGTGAAACAAATGCAATACATCTGTACATAAACAAATGCAGCACATCTTTACATAAACAAATGCAGCACATCTTTACATAAACAAATGCAGCTCAAACAAAAGTAACACACCTTTACACACTTAAATATTCTGCAGCATGAACAAATGTAACTCATCTTTGCCCAGTTAAAATAATATTCCATAACATAAAAGACAATAACATAAAAGGCATTCTGCCATGTGCCTTCTGAGAATTGAACCCAGGTCCCTTGGAAGAGCAGTAAGTGCTCTAAACTGCTGAGCCATCTCTGCAGCTCTAGGCAGTACTCTTCACTCACCGGGTATTAATTATTCTTCACTCTCTTTCAAACACCATTTCACATATTTTGCCAGTTGCATCATTAACTTTCTATTCACTTGGATATAATGAAACCAAAGTATAGTCAAAGGAATATTTTTCTTTTCTTTCATGATGCATATTAAAATGTTTACTCTCTTAAGATGAAATACATCTGCAGACCACTTTCAAGACTTACCTAAAATATATTTAAAATTGAGTTAGAACTATATTTCAGAAAACATCTTTTGATCAATTTTATATAATGTAATATTCTCACATAATAAAACATATTCTAACAGATGTTTGCCAATATTAAAGTAATTCCAAAATACATTTTCAATGACAATAATATGACCAGAAATGGGTCTTTCAATGTTAAATAATCCTTCTGTGATATACATGTATCTATTTTTGAAAATAAACATTTAGTTTTGAGACACAGGATTATCTTACCTAATGTTCTTTCACCAATTTTCACTCCACCCTTCAGCCCCTCAATCAGACAGATTTTAATTTTTAATTTGCTTTTCTTTTTATTTTGTCTTCCTGATTAAAAGAGAAGTGCTGTGAGAATAGTGTCCCTATCTGGGGTATGTTTTGTTGTATTTCTGCATCTGGATGTTCACATTCTCCTTTTCTTTTGCCTCCTGGCTCATTTTTCACTTTCTTTAAGTCCTTAAACAGATGTGAATATGTTTCTGGAACATCATATCTAAGATAAAAATGCCCACTTCTCCTCCCTGATACCTTTCACCCTATTATTGTTTCTTCATTATACTTTATTGTACATATCATGATCTATTTATGTGAGTAGATACAGTGTACCTACCCTCCTCCAGGAAAAAAAGGATCTATTGGGAGAAGCATGTTTTTCTTTTAACCCAGACCCTTAATGTAGTAGAATCCTTTACAAAGTAGTTGCTTAGTTTGTAGTTTATGATAGATTAATGTAGTATTCTAAACCAGAGAAAGTATTAAATGGCTATGTTTTTACATAGTAATAAACATAATTTATTTTCCAAATTTTACCTGTAATTGTAATATCATATTTAAAGTTTTAATAGAATATATTTTCATCAGATTTTTTTCTTTTCCCTCCTTCACCTCCTCCCAGATCGTCTCCATTCCTCCCTACCCACTCAGCTTCATGTTTGTTCTCTCACTTTAAAAAATCCCCAGCCAAATAAAACAAAAGAACACAAAAAGCATAGTCTGATCTGTGTTGAACAAATACTCCTACATATAAAGCCCATACTGGAGTACAGTTGATATACTCAGTGTTATCACATAGAAGAAAATTGATTTCCTCTCTCCCAGCAGTTATCAATTGTGAGTTGCTTCTTGGTTAGGTGTGGGGCATTGTGCCCAATTCCCCTTCTCCATGCTGAGAATTTTGTCTGTCTTGAACTTGCATAAGTTGGGTGCATGCTGTCATTGTCTCTGTAAGTTCATATGTGCATCAGCTACACTGTTTCTGGAAAACGATATTTTCTTGATATTATCCATCATCTCGGGCTCTTATAATGTTTTGGTTTCCTCTGCCCCTAAGCCTCAAGAAGCAGGCTGTTATAAAAACATATAATTTAGTGGTGAGTCATCCAACATCTCTCACTGTCTATACATTGTTCGTTTGTGGGTTTCTATGATAATTACCATTGTACTACAAGAAACTTCCTTGAGGAGGGTTTAGTGATGTGCTGATCTATGGATATAATAATATGTCATTAGGAGTAATTTACTGCTATGTTCATCTAGCAGAATAATAGTAGTAGATTTTCCCCTAAGACCCATGACCTAGCTAAGCTTGGGTTCTTGGTCTCATTGATAGTGTTGAGACAGATTTGATCTCAAGGATCAGGCTTTACATCCAATAAAAAGGTGGTTACTCCCAGAATATTTGTGTCACTATTACTCCAGTGAATATATCATGCAGGCAGGTCACTATTTGTAGCTTTCAAGGTCTATAACTGTGTGGGATTGATGATTATTTTTCTCCTTCAAAATAATTTTAGTATTAGGATGAGTGAAGTTAATTTCCATTCTATATTTTTTTTGGTACTGAACATAGTACTAAAATCCCAAAGAAGAACATTTTCCTAGAAAATAGCATGTAAGAATATTGGAATACAAGTCAAATGTGATAGTATATGTAAGACACTGGAATATTTTTCATAGTGACTACCTTCATACTGTAATTTCTGTGGTAGTGCTATCAACTTCTTTAAGTTCACTGAAACCTTTGTATTGTAATTTAATGTAAATATTCCCCACTGAGTTCAAGAGACTTTCTATGACTTTTGTCAAGATATTTCTGACTCTAAACATATGTGATTCCAAATTATGTTAGTACAGAATGAGGAGATTTCAATTACACTGACTGAAATAACTCTGGAAGTTGTATTATGCTGAAAAATATAGCTTTATTCCACTGGAATATCCCATATTATTCCATTTTCTTTTTAAACATGTCAGAAGGAAACATGATAAAATGAGGGGTTTTCAGGAAAGTTGAATAAGGAGAACTGAGCATTGAAGTTTGGCAGTGGATAAAAACTGGCTTTTTGAAGATGGAGTAAGAGTAGCTTTCTTATATACATGCAGATATCTAATATTATTTGTTCAATACATGGTCTCTTTGAACAGACAATTTGATTATCAGTTTTATCAGATTTATTGCTTAAAGTGAGTATAACTTATGTATTTTAGAGGAGGCATATGTGTTTCTAATTACTAGATTTTAATATGTGGGTCTTATATAAAGTTTTATTTTTATTTGTGTACAAAAGTAAAAATGTATCATGAAGAGAAAGTAGAATTGGGTAAATGTATGAAAATAAGGAACTATGCTATAGCCCTGTAATATGATTCTTTGCAGTTTCTTAACATTAATACCATGCATATGTATTGATTGGTGTGTTAAATGTACTCCTTTTATACTATATGTATTCTGTGATTGCATTTCCTAATCTGTCCTTACTGTGCTTGATAGAGAATAATTTTATCCATGCTACTTTCTAGATGCATTCTAAGTTCTTAAGAATATTTAAATAATTATATATCCCCATATCTACCTCAAAGATTCCATTACTATAACCATATCTTTATAGTACACAAAGGTTAAGAAAGTTGGACATTTTTACCCCACTGGGAATGGAAGGTAGAGGAGAAGATTCTGGTAATGTAACCTGAACAGAGCCTTGCTCTTTGTTATTATGCCACAGTGCCTTTTACATATACTGCTATTCTCACAGTGTATATATGAAACGTATTTTCACTTCTTCTTGCTTTTCATGGTTGTTCTTACATACCAGGCACACAGGTTTCTTGAATTAATTTATCTGTCATGATACAGAGCATAATGACATAACTGACAATGATGTTGCGACTCAGATGAGCAGGCTTCTTAGACCATTGTTGTGCTTCTGAAGTGATAGTAGCTTTTAGACAAGAGAAAACAGGGACAATCGGGCCTTTTAACAGCATTGCTTCCTCTCTCACAGGAATGGATGGACATCTTTCTGGATGATGCCTAAGACCATCTCCAGTTATCCTTTTGTAAGCAGGTTGTGTAGGGCATGCAGGGCCCTGTGCAGATTCTATGTCAGATAAATAGGCAACTACTGACTTCCTCCCATCTTGGACAGTACCTAGTGCTTTGGCCCTCAAATGTCAGTCTTTGACAGGAATCATTCAAAATGCTCTCACAGAGCATATATGTCTATCAATGCTTTTGTCTATTAGATGTTAATGTGCTTTTTTTAATGACAGAAGGATTTGGGCTTTAAGGGAAAGAATTTTGAAGGAAATGATTACAGTTCCTTCAATTTTACTTAGTGACTATGTTTATCCTGCAGAGTATGGCTTTCATTTTTCAATAAAGTTGTTTATGCTAAGTTACCAAGTACATCATTAATTGATAGATAATTCACTTGTCAGTGAAGATGTATTCGTTTTAGTCGAATAAGGTAGAGAATATGAGTAACTACATTTTAGTTGGTTTTTAAATATGTTAGTTTGCTATCTTTGTCTATCATGAAATATCTAATAATTGAGTATTATTCCATTTTGAGAATGTATTGCATATAAAATTTACTGAACCACCAAGAATGCTTTTTCTTACAGATATACACTTTCTTTCACAAATTAAAAAAACATAACTAAGAATATCAATTCAACAAGTAAAAATGTTTTCAAAATAAAAAGTGGCATTTTCTTTCACGACTCAATATCATACAATGGAAATATATATGATAAAATATTATATACTATTTCAGATGTTGGCATGGAAGACACATTATGTCAGTGGGAATAAGGAATCACACGTAAAAATGTCAATAGATATTAGAAATCATGAAATTGCAGCTGACATTTACAATTTTTCATTTTTATTTTTATACTTAAAATATGGGTTACTTTTATTAAAATTATCTACCTTACTCCAAATAGGTAATTCTCAGAACATTTATATTTAAGTACATATTCTTAGGATTAAAATTATATCTCTCAAAGGAAAAGGTATCTACATTACGATTGTATTTTATAATAATAATGAGTAGAACTTTCATCTCTTAAAATATTTTATTTTTTAATGAAAATATATATAAAGGGATACCAAAAGAGGAGTAGACATTTCCCTTGACCTTAATCCTTATTTTGTACATGGGTTCTACTTCTATTTTTTATTACAAAGATAGCCTACACAAAAGTAAACATGCATAAGTATATTAATAATTCAATTATCCATTCAAAAAAATCCCCAGTTCAGTACTTGTCCCCAAGTAAGTATCATGATCATTGGCACTAAATGAAATTTCAAGATGAAAAATACATACTACAGTAATGAAGCAACTGGGTTTATGCAAGAAGTTGTCTCTAAACAGTTGTTAATTATGAGGAAATTGTGAAGGGCAAAGAAATAAAAATTATTTGGTAGTGACTGACTTGAAAGTGAGACTAGAGTTGAGAGATTAGCAAAATAGAACCTATAGTAGAATAATAATATTTTGCAGACATAAAGAGAAATAGGGATGGTTTATGCAGAGAATTGTGAATAGATAATAGTGATACCACAACTTCCTGAATCTATACTCACTTGGTAAATTTAAAAGTGTTCACAGGCGAAGAGTGTAGATTATAAATATAGGGGAGAAATTGTTCTGTATATATTTTTCTTAACATTTGCATTTTAACTTAAATATACATTGTAGGAATTCCTTTATAATAATACACAGAGATTTGCCTCAATCATTTAAATGTTGAGGCATATTTCATTAAATAAATGGTTATTTATTCTTTAACAATCCATAAAGACTTGTTGACAAATTTCCTATTAAAAACAATGTCAAAAATGTAATCTGGAGAATTCATCTTCTAATTGCTGTGCAGTTTTTTGGAAGAATTTTTTTTAAGTGAAATCTTTTCATCAAACATCTAAGCATTTTAAGTTGTAATCAATAATGCCCAAGAATCATGAAAGATTCTTGTGAAAGTTATTCTAATATACATTTTGCAATATTTGTGATACTGAGTATTCTTTTGTTCCTTTAAAAGACAGTATGTACTAAAGGCTGGGGCTGACAATTTAATAGTAGAAAAGCAAACAACAAACAACAAATAAACTACTGGCCCTAGATGTTGCCACCTAAGGAAAATTACAGAATAAAGAAAAAAGTATTTAATTATATAAAATATCAAGCGGATTGAAGCAAAAATAATTTAGACAGAATTGGATAGGTAGTGAATTAATAGTGTGAGGAAAGGAAACTGTCATAGGCAAAGTCAGCAGGAAAAGTCCTGCCCACATGACAATGCTTAAGAAAGCTCATACAGGGAGCCAGTAATGAGCACATGATGACCCTCCAACACTAGAATAGTTCAGATAGAAGAACAAGTACAAAGTTAACTAGGCAACTAGAAAAGCAAGTCAATTATTGTGTCTGGAGAGAAGGACCTGGGAGAGGAGTTAAAGACTGTACATTAAGAGCGGCAAGGTTTAGGACCAGTGGAAGGAGAGGGACTGAGAGTTTGTATGTGTTTACTTTTAGTGAGATGGGAAGCTTATTCAGAGGTTACTGAGCAGAGACCAAAGATGATTTACTTTGTATTGTAAAACAAAGCTGGTCAGTAGGTAGAAAATAGACTCCAGGAGGGCTGAAGCATGGAGAGAGGAAAATAATGAACAAATAGAGCCATCAAGGCAGAGGACAACAGGAGGAATGAAGGTGGTGAATGTCTTTGAAAATGGAGTTGAAAGGATTGGCAATTGTGTTTGTTCCTTGGAGGAGCAAGGAAGAGTGAAAGTGAAGAATGAATCTAAGGATTTGGGAAAACAAAACAAAAACACTAGTGTTATGGAGATGCCAGAGGTTAACACCTAACTTGGAAAAGTCTGCAGGAAGAACAGGTTTAATGTTTGGCACAATTAAACCTGAGTGTCTTTATGGTGACTATAATGGCTAATCTTGAGTATCATTTTGATGGGATTTGGAACCACCATGAGAATTTTCCTAACATGTCTATTAAGGATTATTTAGATGATATTAATTGACGTGGAAAGACTCAGTCCAAATATATGCATTAGCTTTCCGTGGACTTGGGTCCTGGGGTACCCATTCATTACTCCCTGCATCTTGACTGTGGACACAATATGGACAGCCACCCACTCCTGCAATGACGTACCTTCCAACTGTGACCTAAAGGAAACACTTTGTTACTTCAATTTCTCTTGTCAAGTACTTTATTGCTTTAATCAAACAAGTAGTGAATACAAAGAATAGTAAAGATTTTAATACTTTTATACATCTTGTAAGTATAAATTCAACTTTCTAAGCTTAGATATCTCACACTGGGGACATAGTTCAAAGAATGCTTGCCTAGAATGTGCGAGGTCAGAAGTACCATGCCCAGCACTGCCAAGACATGCATATGCCTAAACGCTGGTGAAAATTCTCACATTATTTTTTAACTGCTTGCATTTTCCTATAAATGACATGTTTGTCATTTATTCTTTTGATTTCTTGGATGTATTTTTTTGGATAGGAAATATTTTTTCTGTTAAATTCAATTCTCACTTTGCTATCTATATTTAAATTTTGTTCATAGTTCCTTCTTTGGTATAGAGGGTTTCAATGTGCTAAGCACACACTGCATGGTGACTTTGGTTAGACTGTCTGGGCTTATTTAACAATTGCACCCATTACTAACTTATTAGCCCTGGATGAGTAACATAACTTCACATAATTTATGTATGAGGAGAACCACACTTCACTTACTATGTTTTGGGTTTTGTAGTAATATATATAAACACATAGAAAAGTGACTGGCATATAGGTACATTAATGGTGTATTAGCTATTACTGCTGTTTTAGTTATTTAAAATCTGGTCAGACCAAGAGTGCCTATTCACACAATGAGGCAATAAATGCTATCTGACACATTAATACTTGAAAGGAAGAGTGTGCTTATATAGATACAGAGTTGAGGGGAAGAAATGTAAGTATTTCATATCAAACTTCTAATTACTCCTAAGACATTAGTTATTCCCTATTGGTATTCAAGGAATTTTTTTTTCTTTATAAAGAAGACCCTCTGCTTCCTCTGCTGAGAATTCTCTGTTTAGCTCTATAGCCCATTTCTTAATTGGACTGTTGGGCATTTGATGTCTAATTTCGTGAGTTCTTTATATATTCTGAATATCAGCCCTCTGTCAGATGTGGCGTTGGTGAAGACCTTTTCCCATTCTGTAGGCTGTCGCTTTGCCTTGTTGACCTTATCCATTGCTCTACAAAAGCTCAGTTTCAAGAGGTCCCATTGATTGATTGTTTCTCTCAGTGTCTGTGCTACTTGTGTTATATTTAGGAAGTGATCTCCTATGCCAATGCATTCAAGACTACTTCCTACTTTCTCTTCTATCAGTTTCAGAGTAACTGGATTTATGTTGAGGTCTTTGATCCACTTGGATTTAAGTTTTGTGCACAGTAACAGATATGGATCTATTTGTAGACTTCTACATGTTGACATCCAGTTATGCCAGAACCATTTGTTGAAGATGCTTTCCTTTTTCCATTGTACAGTTTTGGCTTCTTTGTCAAAAATTATATGTTCATAGGTGTGTGGGTTAATGTCAGGGTCTTCAATTCAATTCCATTGGTCCTCATGTCAGTTTTTATGCCAGTACTAAGCTGTTTTTATTACTGTAGCTCTATAGTAGAGCTTGAGGTTAGGGATCGTTATGCTTCCAGAGGTTATTTTATTGTACAGGATTCTTTTGGCTATCCTGGGTTTTTTGTTTTTCCATATGAAGTCAACAGAGGAAGCTCAAATGGCTGAAAGACATTTAAGGAATTGTTCAACGTCCCTAACAATCAGGGAAATACAAATCAAAACGACTCTGAGATACTACCTTACACCTGTCAGAATGGCTAAGACCAAAAACACTGAAGACAGCTTATGCTGGAGAGGATGTGGAACAAGGGGAACTCTCCTCCACTGTTGGTGGGAATGCAAGCTTGTACAGCCACTTTGGAAATCAATATGGCGCTTTCTTAGAAAATTGGGAATCAATCTCCCCCAAGACCCAGCTATACCACTCTTGGGCATATACCCAAAGAATGTTCAATCATACCACAAGGGCACATGCTCAGCTATGTTCATAGCAGCATTGTTTGTCATAGCCAGAACCTGGAAACAACCTAGATGCCCTTCAACGGATGAATGGATAAATAAAATGTGGTACATATACACAATGGAGTACTACTCAGCAGAGAAAAACAATGACATCAAGAGGTTTGCAGCAAATGGATGGATCTAGAAAAAATCATCCTGAGTGATGTAACCCAGACTCAGAAAGACAAACATGGTATGTACTCACTCATAGGAGGATACTAGATGTAAAACAAAGGATGACTAGACTGCTACTCACAACTCCAGGGAGGCTACCTAGAAAACAGGACCCTAAGAAAGACACAGGGATCGCCCAATGACAGAGAAATGGATGAGAGCTACATGAGCAAACTGGAAGTGGGGGGGGTAATGAAGGGCAAGGGTTGAGGGAATGAGAGCTTAGGGGAGCGGGAGATCCCAGCTGGATCAAGAACAGAGAGGGAGAACAAGGAAAAAGAGACCATGATAAATAAAGACCCCATGGGAATAGGAAGAAGCAAACTGCTAGAGAGGTCCCCAGAAATCCACAAAGATACCTCCACAATAGACTAATGGCAATGGTTGAGAGAAAGCCCGAACTGACCTACTTTGGTGATAGGATGGCCAAACACCCTAACTGTCATGATAGAACTCTCATCCAATGACTGATGGAAGCACATGCAGAGATCCACGTCCAGGCCAAAGGTGGAGCTCCAGGAGTCCAATTGGCAAGAAAGGTGAGGGATTGTATGAGCAAGAATTGTTGAGACCAAGGTTGGAAAAAGCACAGGGACAAATAGCCAAACTAGTGGAAACACATGAACTATGAACCAATAGCTGAGGAGCCCCCAACTGGATCAGGCCCTCTGGATAAATGAGACAGTTGATCAGCTTGAACTGCTTGGGAGGCACCCAGGCAGTGGGACTGGGACCTGTCCTTAGTGCATGAGCTGGCTGTTTGGAACCTGGGGACTATGCAGGGACACTTTACTCAGCCTGTGAGGAGGGGACTGGACCTGCCTGGACTGAATCTACCAGGTTGAGCTGAATCCCCAGGGGAGTCCTTGCCCTGGAGAAGATTGGAATGGGAGAGGGCAGGGGGCAGGAGGAGGGAAGACAGGGGAATCTGTGGCTGATATGTAAAATTAAATCAAATTGTAAAATAAATAAAAAAGAAGACCCTTTGTTGTAGGAATGATAATAATAACAATACTTGGAGGAGATTTTTTGTGGTAACATTAAGAATAATTTTTAGACTAAAAATACCTAGGTAGCTTCTGCTATGACAGACACTACAGAAAGCATAACTCAAATTGTGCTGCATCCATTTACCACAGAACATTTTAGGAAATCATCCCTATTTTCTCATGAATTCAGCTTTACTGAAATATAGCTGATCTATCGATAAAGGAGGTAGACAGATTATATTATGGGCTAGTTAATAAACTGTAAGGAAAATAAGTGAATAATTACAATGTATCTAGAAAATGCATAGCTCATATAAATGAGAGTTATTATCATAATAATTGGTTTGCTTTACTGAACAAGTTGCTTTAATTTCTGAAGTTTAACAGATTCAGAGATAAGTTGAGTGATACAGTTTAATACAGCTCTTATAATATCATAAGTTTCTTGGAAGTTAATGAATTGCAAAACCAGCTAATGTAACACATTGAAGTATTTTGTATAATTGATGTTTTGGGGTTTACTCATTTTCAATATGATGAAACATTTTTATTTTCAAATTATTAGTTCAATAATTTAATGATTATTGATAACTACTGTAACTAGATGTACTTAATAACCTAATAGATCTTACAGAAAACAGTTAGAAAACATTTTTCTGCACTGTATGTCACAATAATGCAACTTGTCAAGTGTGTTAATGGAGCCATACATTCATAATGACATAGAAAACATGAATAAGGTTACTTTGTAAAATTTAAGTGATGGTATTGAGAAAATGGTATTAGCTCTACTCATTACTTTCAGCATACATATTACTTACATTTTAATTGAATCAGATTATAATTCTATATGATTGTTAATCACATGGATATTTTGTTTCTTATTACACTGAGTAACATCAGAACCATGAAGTCATAGACATGGATAAATGTTAGTTTCCTAGACATCAGGCAATTGAATGGTTAATCCCTATTTATCAGATAATTGGTATTAACTTTTACATTTTGGTTACTCTCTGCTTGCTTCGTTGTATAAGTTTCAATTGCCCTCATGAGTCCAAAAGCATTTAAATATTTGAGTATATTTTCATAGCATCACAGCAAGTGCAAAATGAACCATTCTTGAAATTTATTTTTAATTCTTATTAATTGTAATAAAAATAAAATATAGTCATATTGTTTCAATAGAAAAACTCTGCAATGTGTAGGCATCTATCATCAGATTATGTTGAAAAACAGAAGAAACTATTTATGTACGGCAACACTTCAGAATGTGTGATGAATTATTACAGGAAACGTGACTAGCGGTAGGGACATAACACATTGGAAGCAGAAATAACCATTGTGTATTTCTCATCCTGTTAATTGAAAGACCAAATGGAAACTACACCCATATGTTGTAAGAACTCATATAAAACTTGCTTCAAAATGCACATTTTGAAATGCTGTCAACATTTTAATAAAAACAATATGTGATATTTTATGATTTAAATGTTCCAGTTCAGAGATAATATTAATAGTATTAAATTCATTGCTGCTTTCCTATCATATCTAAACAGGAGGATTATAGTAAAAAGTATATTTTTCATGCCTTATCTGTAGGCTCACAGGGAGAAGACTATGGTAAACCTAATTGAATTCACATTGAAGTCAGAGAAAAAGTGGTGTTGTGGTGAAATTTTCATTAAAACAATTACTCGTATCATTATAATCTAATTCACATATACATGCTAAAATGCAGGGGTACCTCATGTTATAAAATATATATTAACTGTATTTGTGTACTAGTGAATATCCTCCATGCTTCAGTAAAGTAGGTGTTCAGAGTAAGTCTTGATGACAAATCAATGCCCAAATTCAATTAAATTGCAATATTCTTATAGTATGGTTTGAATACCTTCCAACCCAAGAAAATAAACAATTAAAAGCAAACATGAAGGCAACTTTTTTGCAGATAAATTAAGAAATGGAAGAATATATTGTTGAATTAATATTCATCCATCAAATTTGTATTGATTAATATGTGTTACCAATCCCTAAAGAATTGAAAGTGATCCAAAGAAATTTCTTTTTTATGAAACATATTTCAGGGTTAAACATATCATTCAAAGTTGTAGATACATTTTTATATTCCTAATAATCTCCCTCATCCTCCTTGTCTTTCTCCTCCTCCTTTTCTAGGTGTCATTTGTTTATTGCTTCCCACACAAGGCACAATTTTAATTCACATAATTCTTAAACTAATCCTATGAATTATTTCATTTACTTCATGATTCTTACATTAACACTTAGAATTTCAACTAATGCATTTTTTGAGGCTATTGTGCTTCTAGGTAGAAATTTCACTCTTGCTTTTTGTTTTGGATACTTAATAGTATGTGTCTCTGAGAAAGTGAATTCATATACATACCTGAGCCATAATACATGTTCAAGATTCTGAGAATAGAAATAATAGGTATGGTTCTGTCCATTGTTATTGAAAATTACCTTGAACATAGCATCATCATCAGTTCATATTATAAATTTCTAACAAAGAACTATTTCATCAACATTTTTTTGTTGGGAATACATTACCTAATGCAAAATGGATCTTTTGCAAACCTTTCCTTGAGTAAAAGATGCCGTCGAGTAAGAGGATTTCAAGGCACACACACTACTATTTGAGGGAGTGAGTTGTTGAAGTGTCAGGAAAAGTATCTATGTTTAAAGAATACTGAAATAGCTTGATTTATCAAAATAGTAACATTTGAGCAATGTTTGGATTTAGGAAATATTGAATTTCTATTGCATGCTAAAGTGAAGTGCATATCAAAATGAGAAATAAGCTACTCAGGCATTAGTAGAAAAAAAAGACAAGAAAAGTTATATAATCAGTGTGAAATTATGAAGCATACAAGTGAAATATGTGATCACATTACATGGTATGTTAATAATCCAACTGACACAGAATGTGCATGCCATAATGCCTGATAATGAACAAAAATAAGCTAGGTTAAATGGCTTATACGTATGTGTATACAGGATAAAGAGTGGTTAAGCTTTAGAAATAGAATACATAATTGATATTTGGAAGATGGGAAAGTAACGGTTCATTTATCAAAGTACCAAAGTGTTGGAATATGAATGTGACTGAAGGAGTGGGCTAGGTGTTATATATTGAGTTATATGCCATCTCACTCACACATATATGTCCATATCTTGGCTATTAGTACCTCAATATGTAACCTTATTTGTAAATAAGGTGATTACAGATATCATTAAGTAAGATGAGGTCACAGTGGAGTAAGGTGGAACCTAAATCAAAGTGATCTGTTTTTAAAAAGGAGGAAATTTGAGAAATGAGATGCAGGTTTGTGGGAGGTAGGAAGGAATTGGGGGAGCTGATGGAGGGGAAACCATGATTAGAATATATTGTATTTATTTGAAATTTTTTTAATAGAAAACAATGCAAATAAACACAGGAAGCCACAGAGACAGTCCTGGGACATATTATTCCCTCTTGGCCTTCATAAAAAACTGGGTTTATCGATTTCAGACTCATAGTCTTTGGAACTATGAAAAAAATGAATGCTTATATTAAAAGCTATTCAACTTGTGGTATTTTGTTATGGTAGGCTCAAAAAACTTACATTTTCATTTTTATTTTTGATTCAGTTGTACTCCATGTGTGTATGAAAATGAGCACGTATGTGTGTATGTGCGTGTGTATTTGTCTACCTATGAATATGTCTGTCTGGTGGAGGGTTTTTAACATAATCAGATCTATGCTTTGAATATAGAAGGCCAAAATCTAAAGAACATTTGAGAGGACATCAAAGATTCAAGGTACTATATAGGTATCATTTAGTATGACTAAATAACTGATGAAAAAGGTAAGTGTGTGAGCCAAAACTCTTAATTCTTTTTTATGACCATGCCAGCAAATCATTTACCACGAACATAGAATCCTGGTGGGGAGGGCAGGAAACAAGACTCTAACTTACATAGATCACAAGCGATCCATCAATAAATGAGCGCTTGGAGACATGTGAGAAAGGCGTATGATTTGTAGCAAGATGCTGATGAAATAACTGCAACAGAAAGAGTTGTTCTCTTTCTCGTGACTAAATGAGCAGTGGAGAGAATCCTACATGGTTTTTGTGAAAACTAAGCACTAAACCTGCTTGGCAACATAGCATTTTCCAACTACTCTGTTCTACGCATGAACATGAACTTGGAAGATACCACAGTTTGACAAATAAAATGAATATTAGCTGCAAGAAACTGAACCACAATACTTAAAAATAAAGAAACAACAATTTCTTTTCACTGGAAATTATCATTAGATGAAGGCATTCTAGGTTCTCATTAGAGTATAACAAACATCAAACAAGTTTTGATTAATAGAAAGTGCTTTGGTGCTCACTGATTTTTGCAGAGGACCAGAATTTCATTCCCAGAAACTACATAGGCAGCACACAACTTCCTGTTAATCTAGTCCCAGGGTGTGTGCATGCATGCACACAGGAGCACGCAGGTAGGTACACACAGTTAGAAAGTACCCAATGAATATGATTTGTGATTTGATTATCATAGGCTACTAGAAAGTGGATATCCTAAGATATTAAAATGATACATAACAGAGTATATTTTGGCTGTGACATCATTGGTAGTTGCACTGTGTTATACCTGGCTTTGCACTGTATTTCTTGAATGGAGTTTGGAAACTGTCACTCATTCAGAGATGTATTGTGCTCCAGAGGCAATTGTATTTAGGATGGAAATGTTAAGAAAGGTGCACCTGGGGAATCGAAAGGAAGTAATAAAATAAATCTTTAAAAATGACTTCTATGGTACCTGCACACAAACTTCCAGCTTTATGCCAGCAAATAAAATATTCTATCTACAAAATGTGTTCCGTCCACAGTTACTATGCACACACACACACACACACACACACACACACACACACACACACGAAAGACAGACAGAAACACGGACACACACATGCATACGCATATACACACACCAACAGGGAGGAGAGGGAGAACGTGTGTGTTCTTGATTTTTAAAATATGGGTGGTACACTGACCTGTAAAACTCAACCTCATCAGCACTGACCAGTTCTATTAGTTCACTGGGCAAAATCAGATTGATGGTACAGTACAATGTATGGTTTATTAAACAAACAAGTTTGTCATGTTACTAAACTGCTAAGGTGCACTATCACATTGCTAAGCAGTACAAAATCTGAAATGTTCCATATTTTCTAATATGTCAGGATTCAGTAAGGATTTTTGAGGATTCATGCAGACAGACAGAAAGAGAAAGTTTGGCACAAGATTAAAGTGGAAAACAGAACCTTTCTCTCCAACCATGGGGGCATAGCTGAGAAATGCAAAATATTGGTGGCAGAAGACATATTTTTAGATTAGCTTTTTTTTTTCCAAATTCTCTTTGTCCTTTTTGAAGGAGAGGGCAATGCTATATGGCTTACAAAGATGTTGCTCTTTAGGGGTAGCCAGTGGCCAAGAGAAGTGATTTTGTACAACCTTTCTGGGAATCCCTGATGGAAGCTTAGGAAATTCTTTCTAAGCTGAACACTTCTTGTAGAGAATGCCATATGAGAGGAAAAGTTATTTGAAACATGGAACTTAGTTAAACGATTCTTGGGCATGAGGGGAACCACAAATGTGCTCATCTTCATCAAGTATTCCAGCTATGAAATAACCTATTATTAATTCTGATTCTAAAAGTCACCCTGTGATTAATTGACTTCAGCTCAACAGACACCACGTTTCATAGTGTCTGCAAAGCAGACCAGACAAGAGAAAATGAAGTAAAGGTCACTGTGATGAGCTGAGATAGCAAATACAGAAGTAAAAGAAATGTTGCCCTGACGCCAGTGAGGACTGTTTTCCATGAAATGTACAGTAATCAGCATTACACCTTTAGTAACAGACTATATAGGGGAAAATTAATAGTTCAGAATTCTCAAGGCATCTCACCAAACAAACATAGCTGTAACACTTGAATAGATTTGCTTGTGTTTCCCTTCACTTCTGTGCTAATATATTCATTTTCTGCTTTGAAGAATAAAATAATACTTCCCATTAGAGGTAAGTAGTTTATCTTAAAATATATTTGCTTTATAAACACAAAATTTGATTTTTATAATAATCAGCCAATGTAAGATTTTGAAAGTTTGAAACAAAAGTAGATAAAACTAGTAAATGTTATAAAACAAAAGAAAGAAGAATTGAGCTGCTGACAGCGCTCATGTCTCATTGCCAACATTCTCCATAGGACGTCGTACTAAATCATCCTTTTCATTATGAAGGGTGAAAGAATGACTTTATCAGAGTTCTAGGCCTGACTCTTCAAATATTTTATTGTTTAGATACAAACTTCATTTTGCGAATTTAGCTTTTTTATATGGACAATGAAATGCCTAATGTGCATAAAACAGTGGTGCCATCCAGGGAATATGAAACATATTTTCTTCCCAGAACAACATGACCCAATTGAAAATCCTTGGAAAAGCTGATATTACTCTTCATTCTTGGAAAAACAGGAAGGAGGAAACTGTTAATAGCCAGCAAGGAAACCACACTAGGAAGGAAATAGCTGGGTGGCAGAAATAGAAAATCAGTCAAAGTGGTCTACCTTAGAGTATGTCCTCGGGCTTAGGCACTTATTCAGTTCAAGTACCTTTAGTTTTCCTCTAACATTTCCTTTTAGCTGATCATAAACAACAAGAATACATTTTGGTCAAAGGTTTAGAGTTCAGAAAAAATAAATAAAAATATTGCTTATTATCTCTCTATCCAAATTCAATGATATTGTGAACAATGGTCATCAGCGTACCTGAGGGTGCCCAGGCTCTTCTGGACTTTTTTATAAGAAGCTCACTTAAGCTTCAAAACAACAAAATGGGATGTGTAAAACAATCTTCACTTCATTGTACAGCTAAGAAAAATACCCATGAGGTCTTCAAGCTTATGTACTTGAAAACAAGCACAGTGACGGTACATCTCTGCATCTCCAGCTATTCAAGTGGCAGGGAGGATTAAACATTTTATGATAGCCTGAGCATACTAGTGAAAAGCTGAATGAAAATGAAACGTTAAGGGTCAGGGATGTAATATAGTGTCAGTGTTTGCCTAGCATGATCTAGGCCCTAGAATCCGATAAAAACATAGCTAAAGGTGATATTTCCACATTCGCATTTTGTATACTCTTTTAAATTTATGTCACAACAATTTACCATACTATAATAGTGTTCAAAGCTCAATAAAAATGTCTTCCTTTTCTAAGCAATGCTTTAGGCAATTAAAAGGAGAAGCAGTCTTTCACATAGATAGTACCTTAAATGGTTATCCAATCTATAGTGTTCTGTCCTAAAAAAACACATACAAGCAACATTAAAGAGACTCAGTGGCATACATTTGTATATTTATTCAAATTATATATATGTATATAAAAATGAATTTGGAAAGGAGCAGTGGTGAGGATATGTGATGGAAGGGATTTGAGGGAAAGGAGGGAGCCAATTATGTAATTATGTTTGAATTAAAAATGTTCTTTGAAAAATATTAGAAATTTTTTTGTTTTAAATTCTGATAACTAATGAATGCAATGCCACCTACATCTTCAGGTGACTTCACCAGCAAACCTCTTACCAATGGCAAAGGCAGAATAACCATTTTGTTGATATCAAAGCAATTTCTTTTCTAAGTACAGTCTATTTTTGATAAATCTAAAGTTGTCAATTGAAGAGCCTCTTGTGTGGGTTGTTTATTTGTTGTAGGAGTCATTAATTCATTTTGCAACAATTTTTACATATTCATGATGTGTTCACATGTGACAATGTCTCTCACTACACAGAGTTCTGGGCAAATGTGGGGAATCAGAAATTAAACAAGTAAGCACTTAGGGCAATGTTTGACTTGAAACATACATCCCTGGCAAGGGATTTTTTTCAAGCTTGAAAATACAAAATAATCACATGGAAGCTTTCTAAAACACAAATGGTGGGCTCACTCCGTGGTCTGAGTAGGGCCTCTGAATTTTCATACCTAATATGGTAATCCTGAGGCTGGGGTTCCAGGGACAACACATAGAGAACTATTGTGCTAGGTATAAGCAATGTTTTTCTTGCTCTTATGGTCTACATATGCACATCAATACCTTCTTTGATTACCTCCCAGTAGTGTGAATGAGAAGAGGAGGTCGGAAAATGGAAGCAATGACAAAATGGGATTGTATTCTGCTGCAACCACATTGTAAGTCTAAAGGGATGGGCTATCATTAGAAAAATAAGAACACATTCGCCATCAATTGGTGCTAAAGCTATCAAATAAACTCACGGATGGGATCAGAAAGGTTTAAACATGGAGGGGTTTGGGAGGGTAGGGAAGAGGAAGTTGGGATGCAGTTCAGGATATATGAAAAAGCTATATGGAAACCTACTATTTTATGAACTTATTAAAATTTTAATTTGGAAAAAATAAAGTTTCAATGGATGGATAATGGTTCTTTCATAAATTGTGATTTATTAAATGAATATCCCAGTGCCAGATATGGAACAACTCTCTGAGTTATTAGCCAGTGAGGTCCCAGAGGTTCCTAGCAACTATTGCTATTGCTCCTCAGATTAACTTACTAAAATTATCCCATACTTTGGTAAAGACAAATCAAGCTGGAGCTGAGTTAGAAACTTCTTTACTACATAACCTCTAGAGTACGAAAAGTTACTATTTAAGGTGTTGGGGAAGAAAAGTTACCAGTGGTATTACTTAGAAGTGAACAGTGGAAGCTACAATAATGACCATCCAGGCAAGATGTGCCAACTAGCTCAATGGTGACATGACTGATATGTGGATTATCAATTGCTTTTTTTTTTTAATTGGATTTGAGTCTCACTCCACAAAAAGGAACTCAAACTTGGTTCTGTAATCCTGGTCAAGTAATTATGGCTGGAGAGGTCTTAGGCCCTAGGTGAGAACATACTAGTATTGTTTTGCTAAATGATTATATTGTCAAACTGCTGTCTAAATACTCATGTGTTTACACCAGTATATTAGTGCTGTACTCAGCCTTCATCAGAGAAGTGTCTTTTTGCAATTATCTCCTGTTAATGCCAAAATACGTAAGTGACATAAGTGCCTAAAATAAATGATGGTCGAGTGCTTGGCCCTAACTATGACAGTTAAATTACTCCCTTCAAAGCTCAGAGAACATAGCAAAGGAGGGAGGTGAAAGAATGTAAAAACCAAAGTACGCAGAGATGTGCAGAAAAATATATCTCCTGCATAGCACCTAGCCATTCCATTCACGAACTCATTGAGAATGAGGTACACAAGATGCACAAGATTGGGCCCACCAACATTTAAAAATGGATTATGTGAGGGGCACATAAACCTCATCTCTCCCTGAGGGACTATGAGAAGTTAAAGATTGTTGAGGGAGTGCTGCCATCATTGGTGGTTTAGCCACTAATAATTTTCCCTCATGCTAGTAAATAAACTCTAATCCTTGCTCAGAGGCAAGAAACTATTAAACCCAGTGGGTCACAATACAAAAGATGACAGGGAACTAGGAGAGGAGCTTGGTGAGAACAATAATTTTAGCAGGAGGGAGGGTGACAGAGGGAAATGGAGATAAAAATGACTAAAATTCATTACATAAATGTATCAAACTGTCAAACCACAAAAAATGTTGAAAATCAAGTATCAAAATATCAGTCATTGAAACATACAATTTTGTGTATTTTAATAATGACGTTCAGTTTTGCTATTTTACCATATCCATTTCCTATTGTCAGTAGATAATGCACTCATTCATATACAGACAATTTCATTTTTGTCTTGTTCATCTATTTGTTTTCCTTAATAAATCACAATTATGTTATTGATAAGCCCAACTAGAAGACTAGAATTCTGTGATACAAAGTCTACTCTGTAGTAATTAGGGAATTGTGAAAATGTCTTAGCTGTATAAAATGAAATGGACTCAACTCCATTGCAGTCACATTTTACTAATGCATTGTTTTGGCCTAGTTCTGTCTCCTGCCAAAATTCTATGATGGCTAGGACTGCCAGATAAAATATAAGATCCCTTGACCATAAACATTCCAACTGGGGTGAAATGGAATATCAGAGTATAACTTGCATTTTCCTGATGACTAAAGAATTTGAACATTAATAAAATATTCAAAAGCCATTAGCATTTCTGTTTTTTGAAAAACTTTATTCCATTAGCACATTTCTTGATTGGCAGTTTTATTATTTTGGTATTTAATTTCTGTGGTTTTTATATTCTAGATATGCAGTCCTTATCTGAGGTATAGCTGGCAAAGATTTTCTTCCTTTCTGTGTGCTATTTTCTCTGCTGACAGATTACCTTGAAGAAACTTTTAAATTTCATGTAGTCTTTACGCTCCACCCCTTTTAATTCTTGGGACTATTTCCTGCATTATTGGAGACCTGTTCAGAAACTTCTTGCCTATATCACCTATGACTTCAAGTTAATTCCTTATGTTTTCCTATAGCAGTTTTAGCATTTTAAGAATAAAGTTCAGGTTTTTGAATTATTTGAATTGGTTTTTTATTATACAGTGTGAGAGTTGTGTGTCTAAGTTCATTCTTCTTCAGATGTGTATTCAGTTTTGTCAGCAGTATTTGTTGATATGGCTATTTTTCCACGGTATACTCTTGATGGCTTTGTGTAACATTAGTTGGCCTTGCCTACATGGATTGTTTCTAAGTACTCTGTTCCATTACAATACAGATAAAAAGTGCAGACAAGGCTGTGAGGGAAAAAAGAACATTAGCTATTGATGGTGGTAGTGTAAATTGGTGTAACTACTAGGAATCCAGTATGGAAGTTCCACAAAAATCCTAAGAATTGAAATGTCATATCACCTAGCTATAACACACATGGGCATATACCCAACAAACAATCATGTTTATTACTACACTATTCACAAAAGCAAGGAAATGGAACAAGCCTAGATGTCCATCAATAGAATAATGAATAAATAAAACAGAGTTTTACTCAGCTGTTAAGAAAAATGATTGATTCCATTTGCATGAAAATGAATGTAACTGGAAAGAATCCTACTATGTGAGATGACCAAGTAGACGCAGAAAGACAAAATTCACATGTGTATTTATGTAAGTACATCTTATCATTTAATATTTGTATGTAAGACATTTTGAGACTGGATATAGACTATGAAACTTGACAGGAGGCCATAAAAATGGAATATGTGATGTTGAGAAAGCAGAGGAGGAGGGGACAAATGTCGCGTGTGACCTGGAAATAGAAAGGAGGTTAGTGGGTGTGTGAGAACACAGGTAAAGGAGGATGAAGAATGGAAAGGTAGGCAAGAAACAAAAATAAAATTTCATTTAAAGCCTACAAGCCAAACCATCCTGAATGTATCCAATCGTGGCTGAAAATTCCACAATGAAAGCTAATTCTTCATAGCTAATAAAAACATTTTAAAAATGTGGGGTATGTTTCCATTTGAATTGCAGTTCAAAAACTGATCCTTAACTGTCTGCCCCAAGTATTCATGATTTTCTATTACAACGAAAAAGTACCAGTTACTTATCTGAAATATAAATTTACCAAGGGGTCATACACTTCTTTTCTCTGTTGGAGCACACAAATGTAATTGTACATCATTATTAATGATGTGGTAATCACAACTTAGACACTTGTGTATATATAAAAACTTACAATTGCAAGTCCAGGATAAGCAATTGCTTTATCTTTAGAAATAATCAAGAGGAAAATAGGGTTTTTACTTTAAAATTAATTAACATATATTAGACTTATTTATATTATTTTCTATGTATGAGTGTTTTGCTTGTATGTATTACAAACACCAGATGTGTTCCCAGTGTCTGTGGAGGTTAAAAGAGGGCATTCAGTTTCCTGGACCTAGAGTTGTAGATGGTTGTGAATCACTATGTGTGTGCTGAGAGTCAAACCTGGGTTGTTTGCAAGAGCAACAAGTGCTCTTGACTGCTGAGCCATCTCTCTAGCTCCTAAATGTTTACAGTTTCTTACTTGTATTTAATGCACTCTTATTATATTCCCTCCCTTATTGCCTTCTCTTATTCCCTCTTTCCCATCTGTCGACCCCCTTCTTCTAATCTAGTCCTACAAATGGATACATTTCTGAAAGCACTGAAATCCAGGATCTACCCAAAGTAATTAACTTAGAGCTTCTCTAAATGGAATAAATTCACTAGCATTTTAGAAACTTCAGAGATGACTCTAATAAGGCAGTTCAAATTGAAAATTACTGAATAGAGAAAAAAAACAACTCATCAGTGGTTCTTAGTTATGACTGATACCCAAATAATCTAGGATCTTTAAAAATACCAATGTTCAGTCTATATCCAAGACTTATTAAATTGTATATTTTAAGCCTTTCAATATATTTAAATTTTCTTCCAGAATTCCTGATCATCCTCAAGAAAATCTTTAAGAGCCCCAGAATGCTTGAAAACAAAGGACAAAACTGTAAGTAAATTTGTAAAAATAAAGAAATAAATGAGAATACATACTGACTTATTTGTAGCATAAAAATACGGGGTTGCCATTGTGGATCACTAGTGACTGTCATCAGTTGTGTGCTCTCAGGTGAGCCCATAAAACTTCAAAGGATAGTTCCAAACCTGTGGTCACACAGGTAACTGGTCAAACTCAAAGGACAATGGATCACGAAACAAAATGAAAAGACGTGGAATGTTGAAAGAAGACTTGTAGGAAATGGGAGGTTGGCAGGTATGAGAAGGAAGAGTAATTAGAATGTATTTCATGTGTGCTTGAGAATATAGAATAACGTATTTAATTAATTAAAAAATATATACTGGGCTAGTATCTAGGCAATAACAGGTTGTCTCTAATTGAGTACTCAAGCCATTACCTTCGTATGTAGAGTTATGGCTAAGGGAACATTGCAGAAGGGGGCAGAGTGGAAAGATCATAAGAGCCAAAAGGTCAGGGTCTTCACTATGAGGCTGTGTCTCCTAGGGATGTCAGATGCCACACCCATAAAATCTCACCAATATTAATACCAGAACATGAACTGAACAATAATCAACAGCAATAAACATGCCAAAATAGACAGAGGAAACCCCACGAGGCCTCAATCATACACAAAGAACTACAGGTAATTAAGAAATGCAAAGATTGGGAGAAATAGTCTTCTCCAGGGAAGAGCAAACCAACTGGTTGTTCTTCAGTGCCAAAAGGTCAGTACTGAAGACATACCTACAAGTACATTATTCTGACTGAACAAGTATAAGTTAGGAATATATATGATTACACATATATGCATATAATAACAAATGAAAAAAGAGGGCAGAAACTTGAAAGGGAATAGAAAGGGTATATGGGAGGGTTTGGAGAGGGGATAGGGAAGGGAGAAATGATATAATTACATTATAATTTCAAAGATAAAAGAAAAAAATTAAAAAAAATATTGTACCACATTTCAAAGCTTTTTTAGCTGAAGTTTACAAACATTAGATGAAAATTTCTTTATAATAAATCTACATCAAGCAATTACTATACACACTGCAAAGGTTATTTGCTTAAAAATCTTTGTGTTGTTATTGTGAACATTTGCATAAAATGTACAGCATTTCTTTAATATTGCATATGTGACTCCCAACTTGTCATGAAATACAATAGAAAATAAACGCCAATTATTTGATTTATCTCTAAACTAGTTCTAAACATAGCCACAAGATGTCATTAAAATTTTAAGCATTAGTCTGTGAAGCACATTGATTTACAGAATATCCTCTTAGTCCAAAGGCTCTTATTTCATGTCTGTCGTCAACAATGGTTTTAAATGCCAAAGTTAATATTAAATATCCACCCTGGTACAGTGTTCTCTTTCTCCCCAAGGGAAAAGTCTTTAATTTACCCCAGAACTGTTAGATCAATTGTCCCCCAAATACCAACAGACATATATACACACATGACTGTAGAGAAACCATTTATTTTCTCTGTACTGGGGAGTCCCTATGAGATGATTCAAGTCCATCTATCATATTGCTAAGGAAGAGTTTTAAGGCCAAACTAACTAGGAAAAAAGAAACTGATGGCAAGGCAGTCAATACCCATTGTGGCTGGTCTACACCAGCTGGGTGTGCTTCAGCTGGCCTGGAACTGTCAACCAAAACTGCAATTATTGACCTTGCTAGAGGCTGTGGTTCCCAGGAGGCAGCAAGAGAGAGAAAGGATGATGGATGCACATGGTGTTTTCTACAAACAGGAGGAATAATTTGAAGCATCCATGCTGTCACAGACCACAGTGCCAGGTCTCAGGAGTACCATAAGATTAAAATCATAAGATTTTGGAATGAAAATAGGTTCATTGAGAGTTCAGTTCAAGTTCTCATTAAAATGTTTATAAGAGAGGAGGAAATGCACAGGCCTTTATCACAAAGCAATAATAACTTATCAGCCAGGGAGAACGCTGTGACAAGCAGTATGAGAAAACTCTCTAAGCAATATTTTATTCCACAGAGCTGTTTTTCCTCTCAAAAATGACTGGGAATACACCTTCACTATAAAAGTTCCATTCCGTGGGCCATAAAGCAAAGCACACAATTTTACTGTATACACAGCTATGACAAATGTTTTACCTGTATGTGCTAAATTCTATGTCTATTTTATGTTTTAGATAACACCTTAACTTTTGTATGAAAATCATCTTTCAAATAAAAGTATCTCTTCATATTAACTGTTTTCTATTCTATACAATAATAACCTTTCTAAGTTATAATTTCTGGGATGTAAAATTTGACTGAGTGTTCATTATGATATATTTATTTAACCATCATTATCATAGTCGAGTTTTTAGCACTTCTATCTCTCCAAAGTATTTTCACACAAATTTGTGTCTATTCACTGTTCCTACCTAATGGCCTAAGTAACCATATATACTGTCTCTGCATGTATAATGTTTATTTTTTCTGGAAATATCCTATAAATGGATAAATAAATTACACACGATTTTCTATCTTGATTTTTTAACCCATTGTTTTATTTCTTTACCACTGACATTCCTCATGTCATTATGTACTTATACTTTGTCCATATTTTGTGGAGTAACACTGAAATGTATGCATGTGGTAACATTTATTCATTCATTTGTAAGTCAATGAACAATTGGAGAACTTCCAAACTGTGTCTGTTCTAATAATGATAGTCTGAATATTAAATTGTATGAACATATATTCCTATTCCAAAGATGTGTATCCCACAATTATTATAAATAATGTATATTTTGAATGTCTGTGAAAGAGATTTTTTTAAAGCATCAATATGAATTTAAATCCACACCAGCATTGTAGTACCATTAGTTTTGGTCCCTTATTGTCAATAATTACTACTAAACAACACTTTTGTCTGTTTTTTTTATTTTAGATATTTTATGATGTGCTCTTTAATACCTAAATGTGGTTACAATTTGAAGTGAGTACCCTAGTGAGTAATGTTGAACATCTTCTCATTTGTGTCATAGTTATTTGTATACAATCTTTGATAAAACTTCAACTTAACAATTTTACCTATTCTGAAATGTAGTGTTTTATTGATCAGCATACATTTTCTATGCTATCTATAAAAAACCTGTCTGTATTTTTCAGATATATTTTTCAAATCTAATTTTTTCATATGTGTGTGATCATCTCTACAAAAGGGGGATACAATTTTATAGAGTTTGATTCATTAATATTTTATTCTATTGTTCATTTTTTTGTATCACATTTAAGAAATTTTGACCCACTCAATGATCACAGACTAACTCTTATGTTTTCTTCTAGATTTTTTCTAAGTTTAGCTCTTATTCCTAGTATTTTGTGAAGATTTATATATGTGTCAGTTGTGTTGATAAGTTTAGATGGTAGGCAAGCCAATATTTATGAATGATAACCTCTTGTGATATGTACTGGGTGAGTAGATATAAACTATTTTGAATATAATTTCTTCTTGCATTCTTATGAGAAAAGCCTTCCACTGGTGTTTGTGATACTAGCTCAAATATTTGTTATTACTTTGTAGCTTTAAAAAAGCTAAGGTATGGAATCTATCACTGTTAAATTGTATGATGTCAGTGTTTGTTTGTAAGATGTCCTCATATTTGTGAAACATGATGGTGGCCAGAGAGAATTATTCAGTGATATATCTCATTGTTTAAGAAGAATATGGTGAGCCAACCCAATGATATCCTGTAAATATCACAATCTGTAAAAGCACTTGAGGCAAAAACTAAAGATAGTATAGGCTCCAAATGGATATTTGTAAACTATGGTTAGGGGAGCTTTCTCTGCTTCTTAAAACCCATGGACAGTAAGTTCTGAAATATTGCATTCTAGGAATGTAGGCATGATTGTACTTCTAATTTTCAAGGAATGGCTTACCAAGAAGACAAGTTTCATAGAAAATCTGTATTTACTCAGTAGGTTTCTAGAAACAGGCACTCATCAGACTGTTGGTGCCTGAGCATGCTGGTTCCAGTACTTTTGTTGATAATGAATCTATGAATGTTTAAGTCCCATACTCACATATCCTTACTGCAATTAAATATTCGTACTATAGACCGGGCGTTGGTGGCTCACGCCTTTAATCCCAGCACTCGGGAGGCAGAGCCAGGCGGATCTCTGTGAGTTCGAGGCCAGCCTGGGCTACCAAGTGAGCTCCAGGAAAGGCTCAAAGCTACACAGAGAAACCCTGTCTCGAAAAACCAAAAAAAAATAAATAAATAAAAATAAATAAATAAATATTTGTACTATAGGACTGAAATTTTCAGAAGAGAAGCAAATAAAAGTTGACAAAAGTCACATAATAAAAATTCTGTTTTCATTGAGTTCTTTGGTCTCAGTAGTTTTTCATAACAGTTTCAATGCAATTCTGTTACTGTAGAATATTTTATTATATGTAAATAATGATGAAACATACATGGAAATATTCTTCCATGCCATTTTGTTAACGAGAGTGTGTCAATAAAACATCAATTAAAAGTGTATGGTATTATGGAGCTTTAGTATTAAACGTAAAGGCCTTTCCAATAGACTAACCAAGAACATTGTTTTTGTAATTATATAATCTGTAGCTAGCACAAATCATAGCACTTAATATGAGTTCAATAAATCTTTTTTTTAAATAAATGTTCAATGTTTCTTTTTGGTATTACACTTCACTCTAAGTCAAGTTTTAATCCATATCTATTACAAGCCACCCACGTTGCATCATCGTCACTTACAGAGCAGTCATATTAGCAGCAGAACCATTTCCCTGCACGTCAATCCAGAAAACTCTGACGTAGGCCTAATGGTTAGAGTTCAAACTCTATTTGCCTCTTTTGTTGTTTGATGTGGATATTTCCCAAAAGAAAGATATTGTGTCGCTTGGGAAATACAAAAGAAAATACACCAATATAATTCAGTGTAGAAGATGTGGCAAAATGTTCTAACCAAAGTTTTCTGGACATTTTCTCTTATTTCATGAACATGAGCTATGGATTGTAAGAATTTTGTTGTTTACTTTTAAATAGTGTTTTATCAAAAATAAAGATGTATTTTAGATTGTTTTCTATTACTTTTCTCAGAGTAAGTAAATCTGCTTTTTACAGAGAATAAATTAATTTCAGTTGATGTCTAATCTACGATTTTGAAAAAGCACATTATTATCCAGTGACTGGTATCAGTGGTTTGTTCTAGAGAGAGAACTTCATTAGTGATATGGATAATTAGGGAAGGGAGACTGATGACTCAGGCTTTTCTTTAACTTTTTCCCTCTCTCATAATTTTCACATTTTTAATTAAATTAAAAGGAGAAATGAAATTACTTTTAAATAGGAAATTAAATGAAAAACCCCAAGGCAATACAAGACAAATGTGGTTTTTCTTAATTAAAAAGACAAATGCTATGCAATATAAAAATGCAAGAGCCTCAAGTGTGAACGCACATTAGGTATTTGTGGTAGCATATTAGATAAGTACTTAATTAAATTAATATTTTGTTACTTTTTCATTAACCCTTATCCATATCTTGGCAGAAGCCATTCAAAACACCATCTACTAAATATCACAGGACTTTTTCATTTATTCTGAGGCTCAAGGTTTGTAAGGTAGATGTCCTATGACTTCAACACTTTCATATAATTAACTATTAACACTAGACTTTTTTCCCTTCAAAATAGTCATTGAAGTGTATATTATGATCTCAATGAGTTTGAAAAAAATTATCTAAAATTTCAAAGAGCAGTTATAGCCAAAGAGATATCTTCAGTTATCAAGAGACAACTGTAATTTTTAACACTTGTACTCTTCGTAATTCTTTACTAAGTTGAAAGAAGTCTGTAAACAAAATAACAGCAATGACAATTGTACTCCTGGGGATTTTTTTCAATATTAATGCCTCCCCATGCTTAAGTGTATGGACATATACACATGTAAACCAAAATTCATGCTATTTCACAGATAAATATGTGAAGTAAAAACATCTTTAGTTTCTATTATTCAGTAGACCCATAATAATAATAAAGACTGTGTAAATATAGATGAATCTGCCAGGATTTTAATGTACTACTTCTCACTACGTGGTAAAGAAACAAGATCTATAACTTTCAGAGAAACTTTTCTCACAAGTTTACAAGGAAGATTCAAGATATTTGTAGTCATGGCAAAGTGACACTGTGCTTATCATTGCTCTTACCATTTATTTTATATGGACTGGCTGGTTTTGTCTTAAGTTTTTGCTGGCATTGTGAATCAGAAGTCTTCTATTCACATAGATTTACTCAACACCTTTCCCTATGTCTGCTAGCACTTTTCTAGATATTTCTAATATATGGAGAATAAAACATAAAAAAAGGCCATTTTCTCGCTGAGCTAAAAAAGACGGAAGTCTCTCCCACCAGAAAGCATCTTAAAATACAATGTTAATAATGGTAGAGCTACGAGGGAAAGAAATGCTAGGGAAAGCATTTTTAAATTATAAATCACAAATCACTCCTATAAGTTATATTCTAAATAGTTAAATAAAAGATACAGTAACCCCCCCCCCCCCCGCCAAATAGGCTCAAAGACATGTTTTTCTAAATAGATATTTATACAATGACTGGCTGTATGTTATCCCCAAATATTATGGGTGACCTCACTGGAATGGGCACATTTTTCTTTAACAATCATTTTCTACTTAGACCTCAGCAAAAACCCTATTTAAAGAAGAAAACAGACACAAATAAATAATTGAGTAACTTAAGCAAGCTCTATGTATGTTTTGTAACAAATTTAATATTTTGAAGTTCAAAACATGATGTTGCTTTATATATAATAATAGTTCTGCCTAGTTTTAAATGATGGATTTTAAATATTTAATAAAGTCAATTTGTGATCTTCATTGTAATCCTCCCAGGCTATCATTGCTTTCATGATATTTCTTATTTTGAGCTCTTATCTCAGACTAGCCGAGTAATATTTACCCTGACAGAATTGTTCTTTCAGTTTTAACAAACATTTTTCATAAATGGTTTTAGAAGAATGCTGCACTAAAATTTGTACCAATTTCTTACTAAAATAAATAAATTGTGAACTAATATTAAAAAAAATCATAGTTTTACTTTTTTCCTATTCACATAATGAATTACTTTTCTGGTTTTTGTTATGTACAAAATCTTATTTTGGGGGCGTAATAAAAAATCAGAACTTTTTTCCATATGAGTTTTAAGTATAACAAATACTTAAAAAGCTGTGTATTATAATGCATAACTGAATAAGCCATGTAGAGAAGCAGAGAAAAAGACAAAGAGAGAAGGGAGAGTGGAAAGTAGGATGGAGAGGGAGAGAGAACCAATTCCAGTCCTTAAGTAAAAAGAAAGAACTCTGTAGAAATAAGTTCATAAAATACTTCAATTATACATTGTATGTCTCTACAAGATTACTGATTAAAATGGATTTGAAAAATATGATAGCATTTCCCTATTAGGCCTATTTTGACTCAATCATTTTCCATTGTGTATCTAAATAAATGTTTATCTCACAACCTTGCATTCTTTGAATGTAATTATGATTGACAATGTGATCACATACATAATTATTAACCTTCACAATGTATCTTACTATTATGCAGTACTATTTGTGACACTGTATACAAGCAGTGGAATATACATATTTTGCGCCTGTTTTTCAAGCTTATTTGGCACAATTCACAATCCTTTTCATAAGGATCATTCTCAGGTTCTTTGTAAGGTATTGATAAACATACATATATTTAAAGCAATTTGGAATATGAAGATGGTACTTCATTTAAGTGACTTGCTTGAATTAAATATCAATGAAATAGCTTTACCAGATTATAATATGCGCAAATATTGAATTTTTAAAAATGGATGTTTTGATATGCATTCAACCATATGAAGGTTAAAAATCATATGTACATGTATTTTTAACACTTGATACAAAAATTTTCACATATATAATATATATTTTATATTATAACTAATATATATTAATATAATATATACAATATATCACATATATTATACATAATATATGAATATGTATTAGTTTAGAGGTCAGTGAAATTTTGTCCATCAAGCTTATCCTGATTTATGTCTATAAATGGTAGTTGGCCAGGATTCAGTCATGCTCATTTGATGATGTTGTATCCATGATTATTCTCATGCTAAATAGTAGAGAATAGCTATTGCAATAAAGACCACGTTACCCATACAAGACTAAAATAGCAACTTTGACTCTTTGTTGATAACCAGAATTTTTATGAGTAACTGGATTAAAGACCTATCACACTTTTATAAATCTGTCAGCACATTGTAGCCATGTCTAAATTAATAAAATTGTGAATTATTTTTTTTATTCAAACACTAGGTAAATGTGCCTAATATTATTTCTTTCCATTTAGTAAAATGGACATAGATTTGTCAACTTAAGCTCTCATTAAAAGGCTAAAAATTATAAAGTTTTCCTTTCAAATTTGGTACTTTCTGTTTGGTTTGCCTTTATAAGTCAATAAACCTATGATAATAAAACTGTTGGTATTACCAAGGAAGTAGAATTAGGACAGTGAAAATGAATGTTCACTGTCAAACAAGTTTCCATACTGTAACTTCCTTCCTCTGACTATTTTCTCTTGTTATTTCTTACTGTTTCTCCTTTCTTTAAAATTGTATCAAAATATTAATATTATCTCATTTTCAATAGATGCAACATTGGAACACAGAAAAAAACAGTTTTATAAAATGTAGTTATTCCTCCTTGTAGTATCTTTCTGTGTATGTGTGCATTTGGTTAATTTTCTCTCATTTAAAACAAACCTTCAACACTGTTGTGGTGGCACATGCCTTCAATCCCAACACTCAGGAGGCAGAGGCAAGTAGATCTGAGTCAGCCTGCTCTACAGAGTGATTTCCAAGACAGCCAAAGCTACACAGAGAAACCCTGTCTTGAAAAACAAAAAGCAAAACAAAACAAACAAATAAACAAAGACAACCTTCTTTATTGATTAACACTGTGAACAGGTTCACACACACACACACACACACACACACACACACACACACGCACAGGCACATGCACATGCACTATTAGATTTTCATGAAGCTCAGTTTAGATTTAGCAAGAACTTTTTCACTGACCACAAATATTACAAGAATTCTGGAATTTGTTAACGGGCTGGAGAGATGGCTCAGAGGTTAAGAGCACTGGCAGCTCTTCCCGAGGTCCTGAGTTCAATTCCCAGCAACCACATGGTGGCTCACAACCATC